>PVLC010009628.1:0-53399 GCA_004027655.1 Graphiurus murinus | reverse complement strand
CAAAAAATAAAATACTTAGGGATAAACCTAACCAAAGAGGTAAAAGACCTCTATAAGGAAAATTACAAAAAACTGAAGAAAGAAATTGACGAAGACCTTAGAAAATGGAAAAATCTACCATGCTCTTGGATAGGCAGAGTAAATATCATCAAAATGGCCATCCTCCCAAAAGTAATCTACAAATTCAATGCAATACCGATGGTCAACCTTTCTATGATGTGTTTTTAAAGCTCTGTGGCCTAGGCTATATAACTATAATACCCATTAACATATAATAAAACATTTTTAAAATCTAAGGTCTTTTACTTTTGGTTACACAAATCTTATGTGATATGAAATATAGTTTACTGACTTCATATATTATAGCTGGGGAATCTTTTTTAAAAATTTAGTCACCTGTTCCAATCACTCAGCTCTTTACTATAGAGATAACCATCCCATAACCACAGACTTTGTTACTCAGAGTTCTCTGTGCTTTCCATTAAACCATCCTCCCTTATTTAATGGCGTGTGATGAGGTAGAACAATTAGAATTAAAAAATACTTAGCTGTCTATAAACTTGACAGGTCATGATATAAGACCTGGAAAGACAGACTATTCAGTTTAACATTTATGGGTAGATATTGGGCACTGTCTAACAACTTTTTAAAATATACTTTATTGGTGCATTTTAAAAGACTCTGTGTGTGTGTGTGTGCGTGTGTGTGTGTGTGTGTGTGTGTGTGTGTAGTACTAGGGAAACACGGGCATTGTAACCCCAAGCTATACCCCCATCCCTTTTTATATTTTGTTTTAAAACAGGATCTCTCTAGGTTGCTAAGAGTCTCATTAAATTGCCAAGGTTGGTCTTGAACCTGTGATCCTCCTGTCTCATTTAGCCTTCCACATATTGGGATTACAGGTAAGTGCCATCATATCCAACTGAAAATGACTTTTAACATAGGAAAGAAAAGAAAATAATGAAAGCAGGGCTTTAGGAAGAGAACTGCAATGGATGAAATGGGAGACAAAGATACTTGAGAACAGGATGTAGATTCTTCAAGCAAAACATAAGGGACTTGATTAATTGGGATGTTGCTATTGGGAAAGGATACCTCAAGAGACATATGGAGGAAGAGTCAGTAGTTCTTAGTGACTGATTCAGTATAAAGACACAGCACAGGTAGAAATGGAATATTTTTGGTTTGGGTGTTAAAGTGATATGCTATTGATATGAATAAGTTTGGGTTTGAGGAAATTAAGAGTTAGGTTTCAAGCTTATAGAATGTGAAATGATGAGAACAAGACCAAAAGAATTATGAATTTTAGAAAGAGAAGTTGCGAATGAGCTGGGAATATAGAATTGTGGTAGATCGCCATAGAAGAAAAGTTTAATCCAATGGATGGAATTTCTGGAGGTGAGTTTATAATGAGAAAAGAGCAAAGAACAAATATCCTGGGACTAAACCTTTGTGCATGTTAGCTGTTTTTATTTTTATTATTTATTTATTTTTTGGAGGCACTGGGGATTGAACTCAGAGGCATTCTACTTCTGAGCTACACCCTCCCCACCCTTTAAAACCTTTGTTTTGAAACAGAGTTTCACTAGGTAACTGAGAGTCTCACTAAGTTGCTGAGGCTGTCCTCGAACTTGCAATCCTCCTGACTCAGTCTCCCAAGTACTGGGATTATAGGCATGTGCCACCATGCCCCGCTTATGTTCACTATTAATAGTAAGAACTACTGAAAAGTTTTGACTATTTGTTTGAAAGAGTTATATAGCTTCTGACATGCATGCATTTGATCCAGAATAGAGGTATTTTCAGTTATGCATACTTAAACTAATACAGCACTGCCTTATCACTGTGTGCAGAAGGAAGAGCATCAACTGTGCACTTGCTCATGGACAGACTGTTGACTTCTGGCCTTTGTTTATTTTTCTGTCTGGTGAGCTTTCCCTTTTCTAGTTGCACACATGGAGATGGTTTAAATGCAAGGCACATCTCCAGCGGCAGATCCCTGTGCATGACAGTGGCACTGCTTTATATTCACAAAGACCAACAGTGCTAACCATGGCTTCTCCCTGGATGTTTGCACCGTCATTTGATGGTTTGCATCTCCATGGCATTTCCAGAATAGAGGAGTTATTTACATTTTGCTATTTAGCATTTCCAGATGTGTTGTTTTCTCCTCTCTCCATCCTCCCCCACCCCCCACCTGCCCTTTTGCTCTAGTAAGGATGGCAGAGTAGGTGGAAAGAAGTTTAAAGAAAGAGTATCATTAAATTGCCTTTTGTTAGATGACTGTTCTAACAAAGACTATTCCCTTTCCTTCTGTCTTCTAAAATCATTTGTAGGTTTCAGCTTGTGAGATTGAATATTTCATTAGGAAGCATTAAGGGAGTTATTTTAAAGGCAGATTTTAAAGGGCCTCAATTATTAATGTATTTTATATCTGGACGCCTAGGTGAGAAGAGGGTATAGATTTATGTTGCTGAGATTTCCCTTTCCTTGGTCTTCCAAATTTGTTGGCATGGTTAAATATTTATGTCTCTGCTGATAGAAAGAGGAACCCTAGGTGTGATGGAAATACTTCAGCAGGCCTGAGCTATCCATCTTTTGCTTCTCTTTCAAGTCTCTGCTTTCACCAGTGGTAATGATCCAGCAATACACTGTCTGAAATGGCATAGGTTTTGCTTTAACTCCGTGTAGATTGAGATATTTATAACTGCAGCCTCATTGCCACATAAATGGCTAGGAGAGGATATAAAGAGTGCTTTTTTTCCTGTCAAATTTGTTGTTCAGTTACTCCTCAGGTTTGACGTGCATTTGGTTCGTTGAGGGGAAAGCGGGATGGGATGATGGGGAGTAAGGAAAGGGTAGTAGGTGTCTGAGATTTTCCTTGAGCCCATATTAGCACATGATGGCTGACAACACCGATGATGGAATCGGAGAAGTCAGTAGGATTTGGGGATTCACGTGTAGATACTATGGAATAACTTTTAGAAATCAACTTTGTTTTTCAGTAAAAATATTGAAATCCAGAGAAAAGAAATGATGTGTACTTGTTCCCATAGCTAATTAGTGGCTGAGAAAAGTCAAACTTAGGTTTCTTGATTCCCTATCTCAAAACTCCTTTTTTATATTTTCATTGGTGCATTCTAGTCTCACATCATAATGCAGTTCATTGTGATGGTGACACACATGCACACGACGCTTGTCGGGCTTTCCCCGGCTCCCTCCTCACTCCACCCCTTCCCCATACATGGCTTTGAGATTGACATTGGTATTCTCACATATGTATATAATGTCAAAGGAAGTGAGTCCTTCATTTACTCTCCTCTTCCCTTCCTCTCTCCCTAGACCACATCCCTGGCTCCACTGCAGTTTTTCCTCCATATCTGAAGTCCCTCTGGTATCTCAATTACTCCCTAACTTTGTCATATGAGAAAAACAAACTCTTTAATATATCTTCTGTGCAAATGTGATGAATTTCCATTAGTTAAAATCCAGCAGAATTTGGGTAATGAATAATGGTTAAGCTATTATTATTAAACTTCCCCAACTCGATGGACAATAAGAAATTAATCATTTAAGAATAAATTTGTTTTCTAAATTACTATAAAGTCATCTTTGAAGAGACCTTTGGGAACATAAAACAAATAATTCATTTGTGACTTTCCTGATTAAAAATAGATGTTGATATCTATACTCTGTGTAGGAAAGAGCTTCTGAAATTAATATTTTACTTTAATGACAGGTGAACCATGCTTTGGGGTGTCTTGGGTTCAGTTGCAACCTGGATTGACCATTCTGTCTCTTGTACATCTCATATGAGAAGACAAATTTTAGGGTCAAAAGAGCTGCCTATCTAAAATAATTTGGAGGAACAAAGATAGTGGTAGAATTCAATAGTATCACTAGATTAAGCAAGCTGCATATTTTAATTCTACTCAGCAACCAAGTGGAAGCCAATAGGAGAAAGAGCAGGAAACCCAAAAGGCAGAAAAATCATTGAGCAAATAGCCAAATGTTAAGAGGGGGAAAAGGATATATAGAACTATAGTTCAGACGTTTACTTACATTACATATTGCTTATTTATCTACTTTAGCATTTTTGAAAGGTTCATTTGTATTGCAATAGTTATAGATTTGTATACTCTGCACTACCAGGGGTTTAGGATCCATAGCCTCATCTGTTTTCACTAAGTCTGTATCTCCAGTGAGCATTCAATCACTCTTGAAATGCATATGCCATCAGATCCCATATGCTTTACTGTAGTCTTGGATATCGGATTCAGTAATATTTCTGGAGAGAATTCAAATTAAATATAATTTGATCCACTAATGGCAATAGTGATTCTGCTCAAGCTGCTTCTGTACCTACTACTACTGGGATGAAGGAGGGGAGAGGCGATATATAAGTATATATACTTATTACTTATATATACTTATACTTATATATACTTATGTATATATATGTATATATATATATATATATATATATATATATATATATGGCAGTGATGAGCACTTTATATCAGTTGTCTTACACAATTTAATCCTTAAAAGAAAGATTGAGTTACAGGTGAGGAAAACAGATTTATGTGGTTACATGACTTGCCCAACTCAATCCTTGAGTTCACACTTGTAAGCATTGTGTTGTGTATCAGCTTGTTATATAGCCCTGGAAGAGGCTGTGAAGTCTATATACTGTTTCAAAGCATATATTAATTGGATTAGTTCAGTGAAAAAAAATTGGACTATTATACCCCGGCTTTACATTCCAAGAGATCAAGCTAGCTTAATTTTCTCCTTTAGAAAACAAAAAGATAACTTTTATTTGTTATAGAAAATCAATTTGGGGAATGAAAGTCTCAAAACTTTAGAAAGAAAAAAACAATCCATAGCACCAGTGAGACATCACATTGAACTCTTTATGAACTACTAGGTATTGACAAATTATGCCGCACTAGGATTGAAACTGGCTCTTATGTCATGCTTTAAGTAGGAAGTGGTGTCATTAATTATTGAAATCCATCCCAGAATTGGAGTACATCTTCTTCGGGATGGATGTTTGAATTTTCTATATTTATGTTAAATGATTGAATCAGTATTATGATTGTCACTGATTTGAAAGTCGCCAAGATGCATGAGATCTTAATATGCTATTTAACAAGAAATCACTTTTCTTTTCCTATGTATATCATCTTTATTTTTATATGACACTCATTGTGTATATGCAGCCAAGATTTTCCTACTCCATTTTCCTTACAAACATAATTCAAAACATTTGCACCTTTATTTTGTTAGAAAAAAACTTGTCTAGTAAAATGGCTATGCTTTTTTTTCACTTAATTTATTCACTATTGTAATTAGCATGTTAGTAAACTATTTATACTAATTTTCCTCTTTTTTTTCTTATACTTCTTTAAAAATATCAGTACTTAAAAGAGATTGGTTGAAAGAATGCACCATTGATATTCAGACTAAAGTTAAAAACACATTTCAGAGGAGAAGAATGACTATAAACGAAATGGAGTATCATGTAAATTCTTATTCAGTAACATGTTAGATCTGTGGGGTGGACTGTTACCCATCTTCACAAGAAAGCTCAAGGGAAAATTATTATGATGCATTCATGGTATAATGTCACCATTTATTCATGGATTTTTCTTGCCCAGAAAAAGAAACAGAGAATCTTAAAGTGTGATAATTTATTGTTTACTTTCTTTTTCTTCTTCTTCCTCTTTTTTTTTTTCATGTGTGTGTGTGTGTGTGTGTGTATGGCGAGGGGGGGGGTGATGAGGATTGAACCCAGGGCATTCTACCTCTGAGCTACAATCCCAACCCTATTTTATTTTTTATTAGAAAATGGGGTCTCATTAAATTGCTGAGAACCTTGTTAAATTGCTGAGGCTGGCTTGCAACCTGTGATCCTCATGTCTCAGCCTCCCAAGTACTGAGATTACTGGCATGTGCCAACACACTCCACTCAATTTATTGTTTAGCTTTCAATAATTGCCAGCTAGAACATTTTTATGTTGATGAAAACAAAGTGGTGATTACAATCATAGTAATAAAATTATGGTCACCTTTAAGTGTAGAAGAGCAATGAACTCAAGGAAGACAGGAACCTGGGGCTGCCACTCTAGACAAGTCTTCTGTCCTTTTGAATCTCAGGTTCTTTGAAAAATAAGAGGATGTACCAAACAATCTCTAGGGTTGTTGACTTGTGTTTGCTAGGGTAGAATCTTCTCTACCTTCTCTCTTAGGAAGAAAAACTATATTAGGGAAAAGGGACAAAGTCAAATTTTGTAGCCAGTGGTCCAGCCAGAGTAGGATACTTGGGTGTTTATTTTCTTTTCTGTTTTATTCGACTGTAGTTTCTGTGACAGGTATGAACACTGTCTCATGCAGTTGATATAGAGGGACCATGGCTTATACTGTTATAGACATACAATGGTTGTAAGCAGGATGTTGAATCTTTATACTCCATTCTTTCTCTGATGCTTCCCCATGAGGCTTTAGGAGGATTCATCTTCATGAAGAAGCTTGGGACAGTCGATGGTCTTATTTCACGAATTCACGGTTAATTTTTATATGAAATCACCACCACCATCATCATTAGTAATATGACTTTCTGTTTTTAGTGGATCTGTTTGAAGCAAAGCAAATAGCAATGTTGACAACTGTGTTGAACATATGTGTGGCAGGGGCATGTTTTGAGAAAGAAGATTCTTACCATTGCATTTCACTGTTTTCTGCAGAACTTCAGATGGTGGCAAAGTGGTTGGCACCATAGAAGTCAGCATCGTGAAGATGGGTGAGATTGAAGATGGGGAAGCTGACCACATCACGACAGATGTGCAGGGACAAAAGGTAGGCTCTCAGTCAGCTCACGGCACAAATTGAATTGGAAACGTTTGGCTTCACCAGATGCCTGTATCACGGCCACTCTGTGGGGTTCGAAATCTCATTATTCAAAAGCTAAATGAGAAATCAGCTGTGGAATTGAAGCACAATATGTGTGTTTCAGCCACTGAACCAGAGGCTCTATTCACATGGAGCTATGTGAAGCTCTGCACCATTCAGAAGCACCTTTCTCTTCACTGCCGAATCCCTTGCTGACACCGCCTCTCCTCAGTTGGAACAAAAGTATTGATCATTGTCGTGTTCCACCGTAATTAACCCAGTATGAGATGTACAGAAGATTCTGAAAGGGCGATTGCTGAAAGAAACCTGCACTCTACTCCCAAAGCCGTCTTTGGAAGAGATGCAATTTTAATTTGGATTTCATTTTTATGTGAAGGAGGGTAGACTGAACAAGAACTTTGCGCCTTATGAAATTGCACCAATAAAGAGGCAGGCAACAGTACGTAGCAGAGGGACAGATCTGGAGGAGAGACAATGCCAGCCAGAAGGGAAGCTACTTTTTTGAAGCCCAGGATGGAGACCCAGTGCATACAAATATGGGTCCAGGATTTCTTCTTTCTATCTGCTTCTTTTGCTCTAAGAAAGAAAACCCCATATAAGTATTAACCTAAATTCTTTCTTAGAAATGTTATTGCCTTTAATTGAAGCAATTCAAGCACATGGGATCAACTTAAAAACTGCTAATCCTTTTTTGGGAGGGAATAAACTTTTTTAATATACTGTAATCTCATTTAAAAAAAGGTAGGGATTACCTTTTCTTAAGTGAGACCTACCCTCCCTCCCTTGCTTCCTTCTCTCCTTCCCCCTTTCTTTCCTTCCTTCCCTTCTTTCCCTTTCTTTCTTTCTTTCTTCTTTTCCTTTCCTTTTCTTTCCTTTTTTTTCTTGTACTAGAAATTGAACCCAGAGGCCTTCTGCCTCTGAGCTAAACCCTCAGCCCTTTACACATATATATGTAAATTTACATATATGTACATGCACAATATATATATATATATATATATATATATATATATATATATATATATATTTGTTGGGTTTTGTTTGTTTTTGTTTTAAAACAAGGTCTCCCTAGGCTGCTGACAGTCTCGCTAATTTGCTAAGACTAGTCTTGAACTTGGGATCCTCCCGACTCAGCCTCCCAAGTACTGGGATTACATGCATGTAATTTTTTATGATAAAGCCTATTGTATCTTATTTTCTAGTTTATGTTTTCTTATTCTGAAACATGTTTGATTTTTGGTACTCAGGAAATATCTACCTGGGAGAAGGTGCTTATCTAACACATGACAATTAACTTTATTAAAAATCTAAGACTTTCAAGAAAATATTTTCTTGTCCCAGAATAGGCTAGCATCTTGATTCCCTGAATTCTGTTTTTTGTTGCTCCTCCACCTGATCTTTAGAACACTATCATGTATCATGAATATATTCCAAGGAGGTCTAAAGTTTAAATCAAGTTGCTTACCAATGTGAGGGCAGAGGTGGAATTTTGCAGCAGATCCTCTTTGGGTTTGTGCATTCAAGACCCCTGTCTTGGGTCTTGATTCCTTCTTTTCAGCCTCGATTCCTTTAGAGATTCGTGTAAGATTTATTTTTGTCACCACTGCATGAATTCTTGTATCAAAATCAAGGAAAGATCTGGGCATAATGCCATACATCTATAATGCCAGTGCTTGGGAGGCTGAGACAGGAGGATCCCAAGTTTGAGGTTCACCTTAGCAACTTAGTAGACCCTATTTAAAAAAAATTTTTTTTTAATTAAAAAGGGCTGAGAGTATAGCTCGGAGGCAGAATACCCTAGGTTCAATCCTCAGCACCACACACACACACACACACACATGCACACATACACACACACACACACACACACACACACATACACACACACGTGCATGGGCATATCTATAGAGAGATAGTGGTTTGGATGCTAATCTGGAAACTAAGTGCAGGAGTAGACATAGATAATCATGACGCCTGGGCCTGTAGCCATGCACCACAAGACCAGTAGCAGAAATACATCCAGTTTCAAAGCAGAGCTTCTCTCTCTGCCTCAGAGTCTATTCCCAGCCACCTCTTCCTTCCCCTCCAGCTCAGCTGCCCCTTGTCTCTGGTCTCTCACTGTGATGGGCTAGTGCAAATTGAATCGCGCACTTTTCACAAATGGAGAACTTGGTACCTAGGAATATGCCCACCAAAGTCCTACATAACATTTCTGGCTCAGCAGCGTGAACTTCAGCTGGAACTGAGCTCTTCTAGAAATAGAAGGTGGCAGTAACAGTACACACCTTGTATGAGTCCTAAATTGACAAAAATGGTGATTACAACAGACATTGTTGGCAGTGGCTCCCTCCTATCCAGAATTTTAAAAAAAAACTTGACCTTTTTATAACGTGCCTATCAACTCTTTTGGCAATCCCTAGGCATAATCATGATTAAGTGAATAACATATAGTATGATCCTATATGCACCATATTTAGAAGAATTATATGAAAATATATCTCCATGTTTTTCAAAGTGTGGTCTCAATCTTTGGGGGTGTTTTTTAGAACTACAAATGCAAGGACCTTCTGTAAATCTGCTAACTCAAAATCTATATGAAGTATATTAACAAAATCTGCTACTAATGGTGATTTTGGCCTTGAACGACTACCATATACAAAAAGAGAAAGTAACTGGAATAAAAGTTATCCCTATAATAACATCCCTCTAACTTGTTTACATGAAGGAAGGCACAGGATTCCTGTTAGTATTACAGTGATGGTGATGTGCCCTGAGAGTGACACATTATCTCTCATGGAGATAGAAGCAGATGAAAGAGTGAAGCCTATGGTTAGCTTGGACTGCTGTAACAAAATACTTGAGACTGGGTGGCTTAAACAGCAGGAATTTATCTTCTTACAGTTCTGGAAGCTAGGAGATCCCAGATCAGTGTGCCAACTAATTTACTTCCTGGTAAGGGATAAATTGATATTAGTTAATTTAGTAACTATTTATTGGATATTTTCCATTTGATGACACAAATCTAAATTGTGAGAGCATTGTGCAGAGTAGAACTTTAAAATACAATAAAAAATGACAAATTGAGAATGCTATTAAGTTGAAATTGGCCTAAATGTCTACCTTCCAGTTGGATAGAAGATATGAGTGTATGAAGGTCTCATTGCTGTATCCTCTTTGTAAAATGATATAGACCTTCTGTTAGGAAACATAAAATTGTCTTGGATTACAAGGAGCCAGAGCTGCCTCTGTATAGGAAAGCAGTGTTTCAGAATGATAGCCTGATCATCATGAATCATAGACTTCTCTAAAAAGGTTCAACTTAACCATTCCTGTAGGTTATGTTGATAGTATTTTCCTGCTGGAAAAGAAGATGACTTGTCACTCTATATCAAACAGGGACTGGTGTGAGAGACACCTTGTAGAGAAATTTCTAGACCAACCTGAGAATATTAAGTTTGATTGGGCAGTAAATAACCAGGATACATACTAGAGCAAAACATTGTTATGATAAATATCGGGTTTATGAGAGGTTATTCTACCAGCCCTGTATAAGTTAAAGGAGTAAGAGAAATATTGGAAATAGGAGAAATAAAGAATTTTAATATGCCTAAGCATCATTGCACATTGCCATGATGATCTGAGAAGTGCATTTCTAAACTAGCTGTGGATTAAAAGAAGGGGCCACTTGTGATAATCTGGTTGGTCAGAAAAGAAAAAAAAATAAAATAGCATCAAATTTTAATTGCTATTTGCAGTAATTCATTCTTTCAGTAAACTAGGATCTCATTAAAGCAATTGTGAAAACACAATTTTTTGCCCATCAACAAATTCACTGAATAATGTGATGAGTGTTATAGTAGAGGAATAAGTAGTTAACTATAGAAATACAGACAGTAAGATGTGAATCACTGCTTTGAATTACTTGCCTTACTCCTCAAAATGCTTAAGGAATATGAACATTACATCCTTAGCAATAACTTCAGTGTCCATGATTCCCAAAGAGGGTGAGGGGTGGGGAAAACACGTGTTAGAACAGCTGGGAAAATAGCCCAGGGAATTCTGGTACAATCTCCCGAGGAGAGTGGTCTGAGCCTATGGATTCTCTTTAGCAGGACCCTGCTGCAGGATTTACATAAGGAAGGATGCTCCTCTTAGACCTCCTCAGCTAAAGAACTTTATAGGCTGTTTATTTGTTTTGTTTACATCTTCTTGTGTATATTTGGTATATTTTCTATGAAAATTCACTCTCCTTCCCTTTGCTGGCCCCCCTTTTTGCTAGAAATAGAATGAAAGTCATTTGAAGAAACAAATGCTAGATCTGCCTATGTGGAAATTGGTCTTCTATCAACTTCCTAGGGCCAGAAGAGTTTTGTTTCTTCTGTTAGTTACATTTCCATAGGATCCCGAGGGAGAATTTCACCTGTAGTGATGTATGGGCCATTCTCTCTCATTTTGGCTCCTTCACTAGGAATATGTCAATTTGTTTTTCCATGTCTCTTCTCTTTTCCTGTCTACAGAGGTGTTGATTTTGCAAAATAGCATGAACTTAATCTATTTATCATGGACCTTTGAAATCAGCTGATTTATAATTGGTCTTCAGACTTTGTTTATATATTTGGTACTGGGTATTGAACCCAGGGGCATTACACCTCCAAGCTACACCTTCACCACTTCTTATTTTATCAAGAAACAGAGTCTCATTAAGTTGCTGAGACTGGCTTCAAACCTGTGATCCTCTTTTCTCAACCTCCCAAAATTGAGATTATGGGCATGTGCCACTATGCCTAGCATGGACCTCATACTTTATGAGCAAGTATTTACATTGTTTTGCTAGAGACAAAAATACCCTTTGTTCTGTAAAACTAGATACTTCAACATATTTTATCTTTTACTTAAAGTTGTCTTTTCTTAAAATCTAGAAAATAATTTACTTTCCATTGATCTAAAATTAGCCCAAGTGAAAGAAAAGCAAATAATTCAGGTAGTCAAACATGATTGACTACTAAGAATGTATCCCTAGAACACAGGAGACAACCCTTTCCATCACTTCTTACATTGCTCCCTGTGTAACCTGTAGGCAAAACTGAAATGTAGTCTATAATTATATAATACAAACAAACATATTCCATATAGATGGGGGACAGAATTACAAATTAAACAGACTTCATAGTAAAGATAAGACTAGAAATCATTTTCCCAAAGATGATATGTTTAAAACTTTTTAAAAGTCATGTATATCACCTCATGTTTTCATGTTTCTACAAAACAAATCTCATATCTCAATCTGATTATTTACAAATGCATTTCTTTTTGTTCCTAGTGTGCACTGGTATATGAATGTATGGCCCCAGAAAGTGTGAGCAGCAAAGATAACTTGCCTTTTTTGAATGCAGGTATGTATCTCAGTTTTGGGTACTTGTATGCATGGCATATAAACATAAGTTTTAATTTTCTAAGAATACAACACTGAACCTTGGTGACATTTTCATAGAATCACTTCTGAGCACTTAATAAATGAACTGGTAAATCAGATGGAGGCAGCAGAATGGGAGCTGATCCTATGAATACACAGGAAAGATAAATAAACACTTTAGCTATATGGGAGGACAAATAAATTCCTTTTGGTTACTGAATTAAAATTATTTGAAACAAGAAACACAAAAGATAGTCTAAGTAATAGAAATATGAACCTCTTGTTTAGTTTGAATTTCTAGTTATATAACTCAGAAAGGAAAATTGTGGAAATAGTAGACTGATGGATTCAGGAAGAAACATTCATAATCACATTTGTACATTTCCAGATGTAGATCTATGTAATATGTTACTCATAGTAACGTATGTCAATTTCAGCAAGGTGCAGAAAAATGTATTAAAGGCATATGAATAAATTTAAGATGTATGGTATAGTTAAGATACATTGATCATATGATATATAGAATTAAATAGCTTTTTTAATGTTAATATAAGTTATATGACCAATATGTAAATAATGACTACTGTGGTGACAGGTGATATGCTAAATGCCTCAATCAGTCCTCTGACATATGGTGGGAGGACAGTGCTGTCATTATCAGCAGTTGACAGATGAGGAAATTGTTCACTGGCTCCCACCTAGTAAATAGTGGATGGGTCCCGAATTTAAGCCAATTTTGGTACTAAGGCCTTTGCCCTTAAGACTAGACTGTGCTGCTAATTATCAAGTTGCTATCACAGTAAAATAAATCTGGCTATTTTTTTTTGCCCTATCATGTTGTACATTTAAGCAATGACATAGATAGCATGAAAATTAGATTAATGAATAGTATGGAACTTCAAAGGCTTCCTAATATATAACCCCTGGATTATTAGTAGTTTTTCCCTGTGGGAGACAGGTAATAATAGGAGAAAGAGAAGGGAAAGTACCCCTTTGGCTGTATTTATACACACAGAGGAATCAAATTAAATTTAATAGAGAAATATATTAAAAAATCAACTCTACTTGTATTTCTCTATTAAATTTAGAATAACTGCTTTTCAATCTGTGACCAAATGACATGAGATTTGTGTGTGTGTGTGTGTGTGTGTGTGTGTGTGTGTGTGTGTGTATTTGGTTGGTTGGTTATTTTTATTGAAGACTTTTAGGAGAGATATGCATTAAGTAATATTGAAGGGTCTCCGGAGACAGCTAGATCATCTGTCTAACATAAGGATATCTGATAAATTACCAGTGTGGTTAAATTATATGACCTATTATCAGAGGGTCCTCTTTACATGTTTTTTTTTTCACCTGAAAGTTTATCCCACTTTAAGTCTTTTAATGTACCCAGATAATCCAGATAGTCCAGATAACCCAGGTAATAAATTTCATTTATTAAATGTCAATTTTGAAAAAGTAAATTTGAGTGTGGTAGATATCAAGTTCATGATAAGAGCAGTCTGAATGATTCGAGGTTACTACTCAAAAAAACTACACTGTAATTATAAGATATATTTAATGATTCATTCATAGAAACCTTATAACTGTTGTATGGGTACAGAAAGAAATGCTGTTCTAGGATACTGACTAGTTAAATGTAAAGTTCAAAGAGAAAGTGAAAAGTTACTCTGAAGCAAACAAATACTTCAACTTAGGAAAATATGACAGAGATAAAATAGTGAAAAATAAATCCGTATTTCCTGATACGTGAGTCTAAAATCTACAATGCATTGTCTTGGAAGCCATTCTAATTTTTGCAGATTACAAGGTTATTGTTATGTGTACATTGTGATAAGACGAAGACAGCAGGCATGGAATTCATAGAAAGAGCTGCATTCTGCACTTTGAGCATCCTTGCTTTGTGGGGTGAAAGATCATGGGTTATTGCTTTTCTCCTTTCTTGGAAGTTGACAGCTTGCGTGGTGATTCTCTAATAAATTCTCAAGATTTTTTTTTTTTTTACAGTACTGGGGATTGAACTCAGGGGCATTCTACCTTTGAGCTATACCCCCAGCCCTATTTTTTATTCTTTATTTTGAAACAGGGTCTCACTAAGTTGCAGAGTGCCTCACTACGTAGCTGAGGCTGGCCGTGAACTCAGATCCTCCAGTCTCAGCCTCCCAAATGCTGGGATTACAAGCGTGTGCCACCACTCCTGGCTTAAAGATATTTCTCCAAGGACTACTCTGAACCTAGAATATTTGTCACAAATACTTTTGTGCTTTGAACCTAGAATATTTGCCACAAATACTTTTCTACTCTGAACATAGAATATTTGCCACAAATACTTTTCAAGTCATCTTATATTAAAGATGATCAGACTAATCAGTGTCATGAAGCCTAGATTTTTTTAAAAGAAAAGTTTTCAAAACCCAAACTAAGCACTACACATAAAACATCTCTGTTCAAACTAAAAAGTGCACTGTGCAGGCATAGAATATGGATGACTTTGGCCTGTATATACCTTTGTCTTTTGTTATATTTATTCATCTGTCTAAACTCAGCAGCTTTGGAATTCATCCATTAAATTCCCATGCGGTATTTTTTTTTAATCTGTAGGCAAAGGGAGCTATTGACATTCTTCTCAAGGCTTTGTATTAATGTATTATATGGAACTTGCCAGTCTCAAGTGAGCTATGAAGCAGGCATTGAGTGAGTGGGAGAGACTGTCATAGCTCAGAGCAGATCTTCACTCTTCTATTTATATCTCTAGAGGTTTCGCTTATTATTCAAGAAATTCACTTATCTATTGTAAAAAGAAAAAAAAAAGCGCTCTTCACCCCAAGGTCTCACCCTTTTCATAGCCTGTTTACCTTGTGATTTGAATGTTTAAGTCTGGAGTTTGGGGAACTTCAGGCAGAAGGAAAGGAAGGATGAGGGAGGGCAGTGGGATCAGGATTTACAATTCCAAAAGAAAGATACATGGGTCCCTTAGCTGTGTGGGCAAACAAACCAGACAGTAGAAGACACACTAAAGTATTAGATATGGGATGCTCATATTTACTATGACTTTCTAGTTATATAACCCATAAACTTAAGTCATTAAAACAGTAGTAGGCTTCCCTTTTTAATTACTGACTTATTTGTTTAGTCAGAATAGTAGTAAGAAGCCTTAATAGAATTTGATGTTGGTGGAGCTGGGTGTTCCTGCAGTCACATCAACTGAGGCACTCCTTCTGCAGCTGAACAATAATAAATGGGCTCTTGTAGTATTCACATAAGAGCAGAGCCAAGACTAGGTTTGCCAACTGGTGGTGTAACTCTGACAGGTCAAGCTCTTTGCATAAGAGTGGCCAGGTTAACCTGTTAAGACTTCCCCTTTGGCTCCTGGATGTCTGAAGTGGATGCAGCATAGCTTAGCTCTTACTATGCTTTCCTTTTTTAGGAATGTTTCATAGGAGTATTCATTTTAATAACTTTCACCTGGAGTTATACACAAATTCTTTGGCATTTACAATTTTGTTTCTCAGGAGTTACCATTTATATCCCAAAGCCTGACTGGTGATAAAACTTTTGAAAATGTTGTCAAAAAAGATATTCTCAGCTGAGCATATTGGCGCACGAATATAATCCCAGTACTTGGGAGGCTGAGACAAGAGGATCATGGGTTCAAGGTCAGCCTTAGTAACTTAGCAAGATCCTCAGCAACTTAATGAGAATCAGTTTCAAAATAAAATAGGGCTTGGGATATAGCTCAGAGGTAGAATGCCTCACACATACACTTCTCTGTAGATTTCTTATTTCTTCTCCATTTTTTCCTTTGTAAAATTGTAGTTCTAAAGAATACTTGGGCCCATGGATCTTTATATTACAATGCCAAATCAGAGGAGCTAATGAGCCCTGTCACTAAGTTTCCTGGTAGTGTCCTGTTTTGAGTGAGTTTCCAGTCAGCAATCATTAGGTATAATGCCGCGTCTTCCTTGGTTGAATTCCTTACTTCTTGAGTCATAGCATTATCCTGTATGTTCTATAAAGGCCACTTTCATGCAATACATTCACATGCACGCTGCCCTTCAGATTCAGACGGGAGGGCATGTCTGCCAGGCAGTGGTTTCCATGACTTTACAAGTTGGAATCTAAATGAACAGGGGAAATTGTGCTACAGTAGGTCATAAACACCATTTCCCTTCCTGTTCAAAGAATGCATTGCTGCTTCACAGAAGAACCATGTCTTTCCTCAAAATAGGCCCCCAGGTCTTTGATTCTTTTTCCTCAAATAGGGTTAAACCATCTACTACCATTGCTTCCCAGAAGATGAAAGAGTATAAATTAGTAAGAGGGAGAACCAGACATGGTGGCACATAATCCCAGTACTTGGGAGGCTGAGACCAGAGGATCCTGGTTCATGGCCAGCCTCAGCTACTTAGTGAGATCCTATTTCAAAATAAAGAATAAAAAATGGGACTGGGAGCATAGCCCACGGGTAGAATGCCCTTGGGTTCAATCTCCAGTACTGAAAAAAAAAAAAAGTACAAGGGAGAACAATGCTTATTTCTTTTTTTTCCTTTTTGTATTTGCAGTATACCTTTTATTTTAACAAGCACTGGATGCTTAAATCTTATAAATTGAATTTCACCTTGTTTAACATGCATATTTTCCCAAAGACCTAATAAAAACCTTCTATCATATAGAACTTGATCAATAATTTATTAGTAAAATAAAAATTCATTACTCAGGAATAAAAGTTTTCAACCTTGCTGAATATACACCTTTGAGATTTCAAAAGACCCCCACAAAATAGCAATACTTCCACATGACCTTGTAGATAAAGTAGATTGTAGATAAAGGTGATTCCTAGCCTAAACAGAGAGAGAGTGAGAAAAAAGATGGAGAAGAGAGGAGAGGAGAGGAGGGGAGGGGAGGGGAGGGGAGGGGAGGGGAGGGGAGAGGAGAGGACAGGAGAGGGACACACACACACCTAGGATATTCTTAACTAAATTTCATGGGGACAGGCTCTAAAAACTGAAGGACATAAAATCTTGATACAAGTACATTCCTTTCACTGGTTCCCTCTGAAAATGAAAAGTACTCAGGACTAATCTAATCTGATGATATGGATGGTCATCAACCAGCGCTGGGCATGTACATGGTAAGAGAAGCTGAGGAGGGTGGAGACAGGTACAGAGAGTGCTTAGAGGGACAGTGAACCCCTTGCCTCCTGAACACACAGAGGGTGTCCAGTACCAGAATACTATAGAAACTCAATACATGCTTGTGAAATGGCTAATAATAAGCATATTTTATTTGAATTTATGCTTCAGGTAACAGATAATTGCATTGTTATTTATTCCATGAGAAAGATGTTCAAATTTGCTTAGTTAGGTTTGGAATAAAATACTTTCCTTAAAAACTACTGTGAAATGCTCACTTTTTTAGTTCTTTTTTTTTTTCTTTGTATAATACCATAGATTTCAATTGCCCTTTGCAATTCCATACAACTAAACTAAATATTGGGATAACATTCTCCTCACTAACACTCCCTTCCATGATTCAGAATACTTCAAGAAGTTGTCAAAAATATGTCTTCTGTATTCATTTTGAGTCCTGATACATTCTGGCTAAAAAGCAAATCCCTGGTTTTCCCCCCTTCTGTATGCATTTATATGATACTTGTCTTGGTCAGCATCATCACTACTATAATCCAAAAGACCTGAACACATAACTTAGAGGAAGGAAGATTTTATTTGCTCACAGTTTTTGGCGATCGTGGGTTTCAGTCCATGTGAGGCAGAGGTCTGAAGCTTCAGCCATAGTGGTGGGAAGCAGAGAGAAAGGGAAGGGGGCAAAGGACTTTGCTCCTCACTTCATGGAGGCCAGGAGAGAGAGAGAGAGAGAGAGAGAGAGAGAAAGAGAGAGAGAGAGAGAGAGAGAAAGAGATATTGAGATTTAAAGACACAGCACAGTCTCTAAGGCCACAGTCCCGGGGACCCAACTGCCTACGTTGCCACCCAGATAAACCCATAATGCATTTATCTACTGATGCGACGACAGCCCTGGTGACTTAACTTTATCAACTCTGAGCTTAATACATGAGCTTCTCAGGGGGCACTTGGTATCTGACCATAACAGTACTAAATTTACAAACTTGTTAATTGTCAGATGATACCATTTTATATTAACAAAAATATCCTTTCTCCATACTAGTTTAAATAGATTCTACCCTTGTGTTTATAACTCTCTGATTATAAAATTGGGGGCCATTTTGGCTTATAACATTGTCTCTTGTTCCTTTTTACTTATCAATTTTTTTTTGTCCTTAACTGTTTAAATAAATATAATGCAACCCATTAGATTGCTTTTGTAATTTGCTTTTTTGGAAGTTCCATTACTGTGTAGTAATATATTTAGGATATTAAGTAGCATTACATGGAAGAGTGAAATTCACTAGTAATCGATGGAGTCACCTTGCAGATGCCTTTGCATGCTTCACCTCTTCTCATGTTCTCTGAGTCCATTTATCTCCTCTCTTTTCCACCTCAGGTAAAATTAAAAGAAACATAATAGAGCTAGATGTGATGGTGCATACTTGTACTCCCAATACTTGGAGGATCGCAAGTTTGCTGCCAGCCTCACCTACTTTTGTGAGGCCCTCTGCAACTTAGTGAGACCCTGTTTCAAAATAAAGAATAAAAAACAGGGCTAGGGGTATAGCTTGGAGGTAGAATGCCCCTGGGTTCAATCCCCAGTACCACCAAAAAAACAAAAAACAAAAAAAACAAAAGCCATAATAAAGGCAGGAAAATGATATGGTCAAAAAGTTAACATTCTGTGGAGGATGGAGAGGAAGACTTTCAGCCTTGATTAATCTTCCCCTCCTTCTGTGGCCTGTGCCCTCCCATGAAGTGGGCCTTCTAATCATGTCTGGCCCCCTCTCAGTTTAAACAATAGTTGATGCAGTAGCTGTTCTCTTCAAGGGAAAGTAATGGTGGCAAACATCTAAGTTCCAAAGTCTAAGCTCATTTCTGTAGAATTCTTTCATTTACTGGGCACCATGCCAGCTGCAAGAAAAGCAAAAATAAAAACAAGATCTGCCCCTCACAGTTCACATTCTCATAGGAGACATGAAGTAGTGTATTAGTAAGCTTTTTGTTACTACAACAAAAAATACCCAAGGCAATTAATTTACAAAGAGAAAAGGATTATTTTGGCTCCCAGTTTGGGATGCTTCAGTCTAAGATCAAGTGGCTATGTTTGCTTTGGGCCCCTGGAGAGGCAATGCATCATGGTGGGAATGCATGGTGGAGCAAACTGCTCACATCTTGGGCCAGGAAGCAGAAAGGAGAAAGGAAGACAAACAAGTAGAAGCACAGCCATCACATGACTCATCTGCACCACTCCTCTGCATTTATCCCAAAGTGTCCAGTGTAATGTAGTGATGCATACATACTCGTATTTATAGCAGCACAATTCACAAAAGCCAAGTTATGGAATCAGTCTAGTTGCATGTCAGCAGATGAATAGAGAAGAGAAATACACACAATGGAGATAAAGAAGAACAAAATTATGTCATTTGCTCATTTGCCGGAAAATAGATGGAACTGGTGAACATCACATTAAGCAAAATAAGCCAGACTCTGAAAGTCAAGGGTCATGCTTTTTTTTCTGTCATATGTGGAAGTTAGAGAGAAGAAAAGGGGAAAAGGGAATGAGATGGAAATAGAAAGGGGCCTAGTAGAATAGAGGCTGGGGATCAGAGGGATGAGGAAGGAAAGGGCAAGGGGAAGGACCAGAGAATGAAATTGGCCAGATGTGTTACATGAATGCATGAATATATTGCAATGGATCCCACTACTGGGTATAATTATAATGTTGTGTGTGTGTGTGTGTGTGTGTGTGTGTGTGTGTGTGTGTTTGTAAAAGAGAAGAAGAAAGAGACCAGGGTCCCATATTCTGCTTGGAGGGTGACCTTCCACTAGGCTGCATTTTCTAGTTTCCAAAGTAGTGCCCCTTTGAGGCCCAGACCTTTAACACATGGGACTTGGAAGACATTGAACTGTAGCAGTCAATAAACTGACAATTGTGGCACAGCTGGTAAGAACCATGGAACCATGCTGAGACATCTGTTGGAAGGAGGCAGTGGAAGGCTTCCTGGAGGAGGACCAGGTGACATGCATATATAGGATGACTGTCTGTAGGTAGGAAAGAGGGGATTCTTTTGAGGTATGAGGATGCCTTAAGCAGAGGTATGTCAGCAAACGACTTGATGAGTGAGGTGGACTGCAGGTTATTCTGCAGCTTCTCAGCATGAAGTGTAAGCCAGTCTGTAGCTTTTCTAGTTAGGCCCTTCGCAGACTAAGACAGAATGAACAGAGCTGAAGCAAATCCTTCCTCTGACCACCCAAGGTCTAAAACCAAGTTCAGTGGACTAAATTCACACCATGTGTCACTGATCAGAAACAAAAATTACTTGTATGCTTTATGGTGATATCTATTATAGTTTTTCTTACTCTTGGCCTTCAACTGAAGAAGGAAGGCCAAGAGCTTGTGGATTTGGCTGGTTTGTGCACTTGATTTAAATCATAGTTCTACACTTGTTTTTTTGTTTTCAATTTAAAAACAGAAATACAATCCAGAATTCATAACATACCTAAAGGAAATGTCACTAAATTTTCTTGGGGATTTAGTTTTTGAATGATTTATTTCACCTGCACCTTTTTTTTTTTTTTTAATTGGTACTGGAGATTGAACCCAGGGGTATTCTACCTCTGAACTACACCCTGTGCCCTATTTTATTTTTTATTATGAAATAGGGTCTCACTAAGTTGATGAAGGACTCACTTAATTCCTGAGGCTGTCTCAAATCTGTGATCCTCCTGTCTCAGACTCCCAAGTACTGGGATAACAGGCATGTGCCACTGCACCCAGCTTTCATGTTTTAAAGATGTATCTCCTTGCTATATTTTCAGAGTTCCTCTTATTTTTTCCTTACACTCTCTTTTCTTAAAGCCATGCTTATGATGGTGTTTTTTTGTTTTTATTTATTTATTTATTTATTTATTTATTTATTTATTTATTTATGTTTGTGGTACTAGTGATTAAACCCAGGGATATTCTACCTCCGAGCTACACCCCCAGCCCTATTTTCAATTATTTATTTTGAAACAGGGTCTCACTAAGTTGTAGAGGTTCTCACTAAGTAGCTGAAGCTGGCTGTGAACCCAGATCCTCAGGTCTCAGCCTCCCAAGTACTGGGATTACAAGCATGCGCACCACGCCCAGCTTCATGATGGTGTTTTTGCAATCTCTTTTCAGGTTTTTCACTTCCCATTCCATCTTAAAAATGGCCAACTTACATTTCTGATAAATATAAATCTAAGATATTTTCAAGTACAAATGAGCATGGGTCTGTATCTAATTGGATTGCAAGAACTTACTGCTAATAAGTATAATGTAGCATTTGGAAAACAGGCAATCTATGCACATTCAGCTGAATAACTAAACAATTAAACAACTGCATAATTAAAACTACAAAATGAATAGATTCTGTACAAGAATCTGCAGTACAATTAAAATAGTGATTTTGTAAGGCCTGAAGCCAATAAAGTCAGATTTCATTAAAATATGTAACTTCGACTGTATCCTGAAAGCAAGGAAGTATGTGAGGATCACCGCAGATGTGCTTCATCTGGAGTAGTAAATAAAACATAATCCAATGAAATAAGTGTTTGTGCTTTTAGATGACCCTGGGACCCTGAATCATATGTCCACATTTCTTTGTCCAATCAACCCACTGAGAGAAAACCATCCTTATGATACCTCAGGTGTATCTTTCCTGCCCCAGGGTACATGAGCAGCAGTTCTTTTTTATGGGTTGTCTGTGTTGGTTTTGTTGAACATTTCCTTGGCATCTTTACTTTGAATTATTCAGAATTGCCACAGCTTGGCGTTCACAATTGCTGAATCCTGTGGAAGAGCAGGTGGCATGCTACCTTGTTAAACATCCCTCTTACACAGTCTGGGAGAAATAATACAGACATTTGAGTGAAGCTGCAATTTGGGAGGAAAATAAATCCGTCATTTACTTTCTGTTCTTGTGTTCATCTCAAGGGATGAGCCTCAACAGGAATGCATCAACGGAGATCTGGACGAGTTTAACCTGAGCCCTCCCCAAGCCATCGCAAAACCATTATGGGGCCCTAAGTGCCGCTGCTACTTTTCTCTCCGTAGAATCTGTTCACATGCTGTTTTTAGCCATTGTTCAGGCATAAAGCATTGCCAAAAGGGAGATGAGAAAACAGACAGTGCTATCTTTAGAAAGAACTTATGATAGATGTTGCATAGTTATTATCAAGATGAACATATATCTGTATGGTCAGAAAAGTTGTTCCAACATGAATAAAGACTTAGCACAGTGAAGAGTCAGAGCCAAAAGTCAATCACCCAGTCATTTGTTGAAATTGTATCTCTGCTATAAAGGAAAAGTGTTAAAAAGTTAGCAAAAGCCTTCATCATTTGAGTCCTTTGGTTCAATATTTAATGCATGAGTGCCATACTTTTCTTGCTTTTCTTTTATGTGAGGATGACTAAAGGTCTCTGCCTTCATCACAGCAAGAATTTTGAGTTGAGGTCACCTTATCGGTCTTTTTGTAAGGAGCACAACAAATTTGCATAATGGTTAAAATTCAGATATTTCTCCCTTTTAAAAATCATGCTCCATTATATGGTATTTGGTATTTGGCATCCTTGCCTCAGACATACTGGGTGTTCAGTAGAGAATGTTACTGGATCTAACTGAGTTACAAAGTAGAGCCCACCATATCTGCATTGAGAAACTAATACATATATACAATTTAGTACTAGTGTTTAGAGACCGATAAATCTCATAACATCAGAAGCCATAAACATGAAAGTTAGGTAGGAAACATTACTGGGAATTTTTTGCATGATTAAGTTGCCTGACTTTTTGATAATTGACCCAAGTGTTTTCTTAAAAAACAGCAACATTCCCATGGAGTCTTTGGATAATGTACCTGGTGGCCAGAGGAGAGTCCCTGAGCTCATTAACCAAGCTGCCTTTGATTTTGCCTAAGCTATTTCAACAGAGGTTTATATTTAGAGCACATTAAAAAGCAATAAAATTTTTAAAAATCAAAGATGTAAAAAATCAAAAGTAGAAGGACTTGTTTGGGATCAACAGATACAATAAATGTATTTCTTACATAATTTGTTTATTTATTTATTTATTTATTTATTTATTTATTTATTTATTTATTTATTGCAGTACTGGGGATTGAATTCAGGGGCATTCTACCTCCAAGCTACAGCCCTATTTTTTATTCTTTATTTTGAAACAGGGTCTCACTAAGTTGCAGAGTGCCTCACTAGGTAGCTGAGGCTGGCTGCGAACCCGGATCCTCCAGTCTCAGCCTCCCGAATGCTGGGATTACAAGCATGCGCCACCACGCCCGGCTCTTACATAATTTAAAATATAAAGTTTTTCATTTTTATTTTTAATTGGTAAAATATAAACTTTTTAAAAAATAACTGCTGATCTGTAAAGGGCAAGAAAAGTCTGAGGATTCTACTCAGCTATGTTTTGGAGATGAAAATGACTCTGTATAATTTTGAGGAAAAAAAGGTTTATACAGCACTTACAGTGAATATAGAAAAATCACATAATTGAATTTTTGCAAATGTTATTATGGGAAAATTTGGACATTTCAGAGATTAAGGTTTTACCATAAAAATGCATTACCATTTCTAAATATATCAAATATATTATAATTCATGAGATCTTATCACATATGATTTAATTTGACTGACATTATATTGAATTCAATACCTTTTTTTCATTTGAAACTCTAGAGATATATTACTAGGAGTAGTAGTAAAATCCTTACATCTTTGAAACAATGTCACTTTAAAAATGAATGAAATCATATAGTTTCTTTCACTGACTGTAAGTTCTTATATTTCTGTTGAAAGGAAATAAATATAATAAGGTCTATGCATGCATTTGTGATATAATCTAATGGTCAAAACTTAAAAGATCATGAATATATTCAAAAGATAATCTCTTTGGGCATACAGCTCCAGATATTAAAATATTTTCTCTCTTTGTACTGGAACTATTCTACTATTTCTGGGCTTCTACTGGTTCTGCTGAAAAGTGAGCTCTCTATTTCTTGGCAGGGCTATGTAATTATGTTAGAGATTTGAATATGTTGGTAGGAGAATGGGATGTTTAGAATTTGTGATGTGAATGATTCCAATTGTGGTAATAATAATGTGTAGCGTATACCTCTGAGAATGGATGGTTGCAGAGGGATGCATGAACCAATTCTTATTTCAGTGTTCAGAAAGACAGTGTGTTTACCCTAGTAATGAAGGAGATATGTAGTCTTACAGAGCATTTTGAAAAGCATTTGTATATGTTGAGGAGACCTGGGACATGCACCATGCTCAGTATTATTGAAAGCCTACATTGACTTCAATATCCACCATAATATTCAATCAGCTTTATCAGTAAATTGGAGCCAACCAATCATAGATTCTTGACAGGTCATAGAGTTGATGTTTTATTGACTATCAAGCTTCAGTGTATGAGTGTAACAAAGGCATTCACCGTCCAACACCAATGGAAAAGACATTCTGCCCTAAGGCTTGGAAGTGAGTTCTGACTTCATGAAAACATATCATGCATTATCCTAATATCTGACCCTGCACTCAAAAGAATTTCTTAAAATCTTTGGTTGCTTGACCTTGTTTCTTTGCCTCTAAAAATTACCCATCTATGCTAAGTAGAGTTTTCTCATACTCTCCCTGAAAATTATCTACTAATATATGGTTTCAGGGAAGTATGTTAATTGACTTATTGACACTTAACAACATGCACATATGTGAATTTTGAAAGATTTTAAGCCAAAGGAATATGTTAATTGACTCATTGACACTTAACAACATGTGCATATGTGAATTTTGAAAGATCTTAAGCCAAAGGAATGAACTCTTCTGACATAGAAGGATTTTTATTAGAAGAGCTTTTTGAAACTTTGGAAATGACATATCTATTGTCACCTGTTAGGTTAGTAGGTAAAGAGTGCTCAGAAGAAAGTCAGAAATATATTTGTCAAAGTGTGTATTCAGGACTGGGAATGTAGCTTAGTGGTAGAATACTTGCTTAGCATGCACCAGGGCCTGGGTTGGAGCTCCAGCAACAAACACACACACACACACACACACACACACACACACACACACACACTGTGCATTAGGTGAATGTACCTGTATTTTCATCTTTATAGATTTTTATAGTTACATATATATATTTTTTAATTTAGAGAAATCAGTAAGTAGTAAATTAGGAAACCACACTAGCCACCTTTATGAATTGGAGTTTGACATGTGTATTTTTTTAATTTAACAAAGACTGTATGTGCCAGAAGCTACTGTAAAAAGAGAGAGAAACATGATGTAAAAGTAAAATTCTTAGAAATTCCAGTATATTAATGGGTTTTGTTAAAATAAATTTTTGACCAAATAAATAATTTGAGTGCTACCTTGATTGATGATTTTTATTAACTGAGCTTTACCTGATATGCATTTGTTTATATTGTACCTACTACTCTTTATTTCTCTTCCTTCTCAGTGTTAAAGAACCCAGTGTGTAAATTATATAGATTTCCCACATCTGATAATAAGTGGATGCATATCCGGGAACAGATGTCAGAGAGCATACTTTCTTTTCATATTCCTAAGGAACTGATTTCCCTTCACATAAAAGAAGATTTGTGTAGGTAAGAGAAAATAGTGTGTCATTGTTTTGAACATTATTTATTTTTTCATGTCACTTCTTTATTATTTTTATTAAGATATTAAAATAATATATTAATTATCTACCACATGTTTTGAAATATGTATTATGAAATGGCTAAATTGAAGTAATTAACATATGCAGTGTCTCGTATACTTATTATTAATCACCTACTTTTTCTCTAAAACATTTTTTCTTGAGGTATGATGATAACATAAGTATCTAGACCTTCACTGTCCACTCTCGTGATCATTAGCCTTATGAGACTATTGATCGTTTGAAATGACTGGTCCAAATTAGTATGTTCTGTAGGTACACAATATATGTGAGACCAGTACTTCTCCTCTGATTTGTCTTTGTCAGCAGTTTAGAAACATCTCAAGATCTGAGCAATGGCCGACTGCCACATGTCTGCTACCCTTGAACCACCACAGTGGTACCTCCAACCCTACATCTACTCCACTCCCCTTACTGTATCTCTGTCTCTATCCAGTCACTGATAGAAAACTCCTGGGGAAAAGTAATGAGCAGGGAATTGGGAGACACTA
Organism: Graphiurus murinus; assembly: GCA_004027655.1. Lineage (NCBI taxonomy): Eukaryota > Metazoa > Chordata > Mammalia > Rodentia > Gliridae > Graphiurus > Graphiurus murinus. Next base: position 26,728 of record PVLC010009628.1, on the reverse strand, counting down.
TTAAGCTGGAGAATTTTGGTAGGCATAGCCCCTTGTCATTTGCATGAAGTTTGTTTTTTCTTTTAACATGCAAATGTTGAAATGTTGACCAACTGCCCTGTATGCTTCTCCTTTTTGTGGATCTCTCTCTCTCTCTCTCTCTCTCTCTCTCTTTCTCTCTCTCTCTCTCTCTCTCTCTCTCTCTCTCTCTCTCTCTCTCTCTCTCTTTTCTTTTTTCATATGCATTCATAGCAAGAAATTCACTCATATGGTTTGTAGGCCGTTTTTGTGGAGAAAAAGGAGCAATGCCTTCAAAAACAAAGTTATATTGCCGAAGATAGACCTCAAAACTGGATTTGTTCAGAGAAGCAAATCAGATTTCAATCTTACAAAACTTAACTGTATAAAAACTTGATAGATACTGGAAACTGTCTAGTTATATAGCATGTTCTATATAACTCTTACTTTATCCAATACATTTTCTATAATTTTTTTACCATTAGAATGTGTTAAAAATTCAATACTGAACCCTTAACATGTTATAAAGAAAAGATGAGAAAAATCATCCTGAAGACACAAAAAGGAAATTAAAAAAATAGAAAAGTTGACTAGCCATCTGAGTAGTCTAAGAATATCTGATTATTATAAAACAGGATTAGAAATCCATAAAAAAGAACCATGTAAAAGGGAAGGGGCAAGAAGAAATGATCTCAGAGGTATTTATGAAATTTTAAAGTGCAGTGGCTAAATTAAGTCTACAGACCCAGAAGACAAGATTTGACTCTAAGAAATCATATCTGTAATGTGGAAGATAAATAAGATAAGCTCTCCCTAAATGCTAAACAAAGGTGGAAAATGTTCAAAAGAATGAGAGAGATATTAGATGTGCAGTGTTGGAGAGCCGGAAACTGACAAATACTTTTAGGTATTCTTAGAGAACAGCAGTATGTAGAAAACCTTCAAAGGAAACTGTGAGTGGGCAGCTTGGGGAGCTGCATCTGCACTTTTTTTTCTCTTTACTTACTAAAGCCAGGCCAACCTTAAACTTCTCTGCTGAACTAAATGGCAGCACACCAGTGGAACAATATCTAATGATTTCTGAGAGGAAAAGGCTATGACCCCACATTATTATTTAGGGTCAGACTATGAATTTTTTATGAATGAAGGCAATGGAAATGGCATACTTAAATATGCAGGAGCTCAGAAAATGTCACCCACAAAGCTTTCTTGAGCAACCTACTGAAGATACATATGGTCACCCATTAGAAGGGGAAAAATGTGAATGAATTCTATTTATAACATATTGTAAATTAATATATACAAGTATATTATGATATAAAATTAATATATTACTCAAAATGAATTAAGAATGTAAGAATAGGAAGTCTTTCAAGAGTACTTGAAACATTTTTTCTTAGTGTGGTGGAATCTCCAGCCGGGACCAAACTTTCCTCTGAAATTCTTTTCTCAGCTGCTCTTCCACCATATTTACTAAGGTCCCCAAAAGGCTTTTGTTTGCTCTATTTATCTACCCTCCTAACCCCACAGCTGGATGGACTCCTACTGAGTTTGATAAAAAGGACAGGTGGCAGTGTGCTGTTATCTTTCAGTATTTGCAAACAGTGTGAAATACTTCATTTGCATGCTTGGAAGTCTTCCCTGGGAAAATTATCAAATAAAAAGCTTGGGGCTTTTTCTTCAAGAAAAAAAAATGTTTCCTGACTAACTTTATATTATGGCCATTTATATTACTAAACATGGATAACTTTTTGCATATAATTATCTTTTCTGTACAACTAGTTTCTGAACCTTTAAAGTAATTATTAAACAAATTAAATGGTTACATTCTTTTTTGTGTGTGAAGAGTAATAAGCCAATGAATAGTAGATATTAGCTGTCACTAGTTCTTTTCCATACTATGCTCTGTATAAGACCTGTGGGTTATAGATAAAGAGATAGATATATTGATAGATACAAATAGTCTTTTTAAAATGAGTGGATTACAAAACTATGGGATATGTACACAAAGGAATTTTACTCAGCCATAAAGAAGAACAAAATCATGTAATTTGCAGGGAAATGTATGGAACTGGAAAATATTATGCTAAGTTAAATTAGTTAGTCACTAAAAGTAAAAAATCAGACGCTCTCCCTAATATGCGGAGGGACTCTGGATGAAGGAGAAACCTTAGATGAGCAAAGAAGGAGACTGACCTACCTGAAGGTGATGGGAGGGGGGAAACACCCTAATGCACATGATGTACTTTCACAAACATATCAAAGTCAATCACTAAACAAAACATGAGAAGGAGGGAGGAGGCGGGAATTAGGGAAGGGTTAAATGAGTGCTGTGTGCATGTATGCCCCTACCAGCTTGTACCTCATTAAGATGTATGATTACAATGCACCAATAAAAAAAAATAGAAAACTCAGTATATACAGTTTGAACTCAGGCCCTATCTATATTAGCGGTGAGCAAACACTTTTTATAAAGACCAGAAAGTAGAAACTTTTTGTTTTTTCAAGTCAAGAGGTCTCTGTCTCTGCTAATTGGCTCAGCCATTGTAACATAAAAGCAAGTGCAGACAATATTTGAATGAATAATAATGGCTATGTTTCTTTTTTAAAAAATTGTTGCATTGTAATCATACATCATGATAAAGTTCAGAGTGACAGAGGCATCCATGCACATGGCACTCAGGGTACCCGCCCTCAGCTCCCACCGCTCCCTCACTCTCCCCATGCACAACATTGTGATATCTCAACAAAGCTTGACTTACAAAAAAGCAGAGCTTGCCTCTCAAATCTCATGATGAGGAATTTGCAAGCACAGTCAGCCTTATAAAGTCTGGATTTTGAAAATCCTAGACTTTCTCTCATGATAATTTTATTCTTTCAATCTTCCTTTACATCCCAGTTTTGAACTTTAATATACCAACTGATGATCAGACATAGTCAAGTTCTGAGACCCTGTGTTGCCATTTCTGTGGGAGTATATAGGCGTGTATTTGAATGTTTTGTTACATAATTGCCCCTACTTTACCAAGGATGCAAAAATGGGGAATTAAAAAGATTACAATGACCAAGAGAAGTCTCCTAAACTCAGATATCTTCTACATTTTGATTATAGAGTTGCTTGCAAAAGAAAGTAGCAGTTAAGTGTCAGAGACCGTTGGCCATACTGAAGCCATTTTGTGAGCTCTCCCCCATCTCCTAACTAACCACATTTTCTTACATGACCTTTGCTTCCTTGGAAGCAGCTTACTTCTGTGCAAATGACCACTCTATCTTCCTTAAACATCCTGCATACCCTCCCACCATTATCTCCTTTTGAAGCTCCCTTCCTGAGAACTGGTTAAATTTACAGATAGTGAGTTTATATCCTTCTTTGATTAACTACAGAAACTGCCCAGCTGCACGTATTTCTCCTGCCTCCCCCTCCCTTAGGAATGTACCTTTAGAGATAACAGAGAGTAAACCCATTCCTCTGCCTCAGTTTTACAACATTGTATAAATTGAGCTGCGAAAAATAAAGCTTCAGAGTCTGACACTGCACTGCAGGCTCTCCGTGTCTTTCTTTTTCATCCCATTGCATAGGTGGTCTTGGGCACCCCCTAAACCCCACGTTCACGGTCCTTGCGGGCGAGGACAATTAAGGAAGAGAAGACAATATTAGGTATACATAGTCAAAACTCTGTTTTGAAGATAAGACAATATTAACAGTTTCATAATATTTCTTAACCTAGTAAGAATGAAATTCTACTCAACACTCAAGGATGTTATTGACTTTCATATCTGAAGTTGCTGTAGATTTGGCAGAATATGTTAGTGCGGGTTGACTTGCAGAGATCAGCACTCAGGCGCTGTGTGCTTGCTCCTTAATGCACATGCCTGGTGTAAATGGGTAGAACTTTCAACTGCGGCCAACCCTGACCCTGAGTGTAAATGTTGCTGACAGGGACATCAGGACACAGCAGCCATATCCATCCCCTACAGCATCTCTCCTTGCCTGCAGCTGCCATCCAGGAACATGCTTGCGATTAGTCTCACAGTTAGTGTGACATTTGGACTCCACGTGAACTACTTTTATTAAATTTGAAATTGTACCTACACCAAGTCTTAGGGCTGTGGCAGAGTTTAAGCCCTTTGGGAGCTCTCTCGGGTTGGCTATGCAGTAGCACCGTCTGAGTTCCAGTTCAGATACATAACAGCTTTTGAATTGGCAGTGAAGTGTTTTTATAACACTATGTTTTGGATTTTTTATTATGGTTTAGGTCCAAAAAAATTCACAGGCAGGAAATCAGAGACATTGCTCAAGCTATATTCACTGCTGTGAAGAAAGGCTCATATTGTGCTTTGTAATTTTCTGATTCTGTGCTCCTGGAGGCACAGTTTACAAATACATAAACTATATACAGTTTTTACCACTGACAATAATACACACCCACTATAAAGTAGTAAAAAAATATAGTAAAAAAGGAAAAAATTACTCTTTATCCCCCATAAGGGGGGAAAATTAAGTGTCTTTAATTTCTACATCTACCCTCTTCTTCTTTAGCCTCATTGCAGAGTTTGGGCCTCCTTGACTGTCACTAGCTGGCATCAAGATTAATTTTCCCTGCACATCTGAGTTATTTTATTAAAAATCTATGATTCTACTTTGAATGAAAATGTAAACAACTAATCATTTGTGTTAAAAAAGAAAACTCAGTTAATACAGTATGAAGTCAGTTATGACCTACCTACATCAGCAGTCGGTTAATATTTCATGTTAGTTTTGCTACATTAAATAAAAAGACAAAAAGACTAACTCATGTGTGATGGTACACAACTATAATCCCAATACTTGGGAGGCTGAGACAAGAGAAACACAGATTTGAATCCAGCCTTAGCAATTTATCAAGGCTCTCAGCAACTTAGTGAGACCCTGTTTCAAAAGCAAAATATAAAATAGGGCTGGAGGTGTATCCTTGAGGTAGAGTGCCCTTGGGTTCTATCCCCACTACCAAAAATAAATAAATAGATAAATAAATAAATAAATACTTCAAAAACTAGAAAGAAACATACTAACATCTAACATATTAACAATTATTGTTTCTGGGCAGTGGATTTAGAATAGCAATTTGTTTCACAGAAGCATGAAATTAATACACTGATCCTTGTAAGTAACAGAATACTCAGACCTGCCAGTTTTAATAGTAACTTGGTTTCCTCTAGTTTAAAGAACTTATTTTTAGTCTATCAATGTCTATTTTAAAATTTGGTTCCTCTAAGGCTTTAATTTTAAAAAAATTGGATGATTCTGCCTTTTTAGGGAAATTACTAGTTCTTTAGAATTTCACTAACCCTAACACTACCCTTTCCCTACCCCAAGAACATATCTAAACAAGTGAGGATGAGCTTATTGTGTGTACAGAGCATTATTTTGAAACAGGGTCTCACTAAGTTACAGTGCACTAGTCTTAAATCTTTGATCCTCTGCCTCAGCCTCCCAAGGACTAGGATTACAGGCATGTGCCACCCTACTGGAGTATTATCAGTATTCTTTAAGTTTAAATACTAGATGTAAAATTGTCGTGCCAGGTGTAATGGTGCACATCTGTAATCCCAGGTACTTGGAGGCTGAGGTGGAAGAATTACAATTTGGAGGACATTCTCAGCAACTTATGAGAATTAATGAAGGGATCACTTTCACTGACATTCTATTCATATGTAGGAATACCAATGCCAATCTCAATATCCTGTGTGGGAAAGGAGTGGAATGGGGAAGGAACCAAGGGGAAGCCCACCAAGGGCTGTGTGCATGTGTGTCACCATCACCACCAACTGCAGTATGAAGTGAGACTATAATAAACCAATAAAACTCTAAAAATAAAATAAAAATAAAAAAGGGCTGGGAACATTGTTCAGTGATAGAGCATACCTGGGGTCAATTCCTAGTACCCCCCAAACACATCTGAGGCAAAATGCATGTGTATTTTATGGTCTTGGTTTTATATTTCCTAATTGCCAAGAAATATAAAACCAAGGCCAGAAAGTAGGTATCAGTTTGTACTTTAATCAGTTATATATGCAAAACTTGAACTCTTACTAGTTTTCAAACTTGTAGTCTTTATTGCTTATGTTGCTGAACATGTATCTATGTGCTTATTATAGATACACATAACATGCCTGTGGAAACCAAGATATTTATATTTTCCTTTTCATTTGTAAGAGGCATGTATGTAGTTAGTATATGTTTTATAACATATATTTTGACATAGTATTCCTAAATTTGTAATTTATATTATTATTTTGTGAAATGTTGTGATTTCTTTCCATTCTACATAAAATTCTGTATTCTGAGGTCAATTTAATATTAATCAACACTTTTCACTTGCCTACATTTTCAAGTTTTATTATCAGGAGTTTATTTGTTAACATGCCATAAAATGAGATGCTAAGTTAACTACAACCCTGAAAATTTAGTCAATTTTTATTTCTTTCTCACCTGCTAATAATTCTTGCCGAGAGTCCATGCCTCCTGCCATCATCACTAAAGTAATTAAGAAAGTTAAACAGTGATAACAAAAACAAACTACTTAAATAAATGAACAGCTTTGGAATTTTTCTTTCCATTCAGTAGTAGGGTCCTGCCATATGTGTGTATGTGTGTACAGTTTTTATATTTCTTTAAAAAATTATACATTTGAAATTTATACATCTTTTAAAAGTGATTCTTATAAACTTATTAAATCTACCCTATGATCTCTATCAATTATTTCTATATCCCCTTTAAAAACAGATTTTTTACATGCTTTTATTGGTACATTATGGTCTCACATCATAATGTAAATCATGCTGGCAATGATAAACATACACACGGCACTTGGTGCCCCCACTGCCTCCCCATCTCCTTCCCTCCCATAGAAAATACTGAGATTGACATTGGTGTTTTCACATATGTTCACATAGTCAATGTTAGTATTTCCAATAATGAACCTCAGTCTCTTCCCTCCCCTTCCCTTAGACCAATTCCCTGGCTCCTCTGAGGTTTCTCCTCTATCATCTGGAGTCCCTGTGGTATCCCAGTTACTCCCTAGCTTGTGCATATTAAAGAAAACATATGCCACTTCACTTTCTGTGATTGGCTAATCTCACTTAACATACTCTTCTCCAGGTCCTTCCATTTTCTTGCAAATGACATTATTTTATTCTTCTTTATTGCTAAGTAGAATTCCATTGTGTGTATTTACCACAGTTTTGTGATCCATTCATCTGTTGATGGATACTTGGGTCGGTTCCATAATTTGGCTATTGTGAATTGTGCTGCTATGAACATGGGTATGCATATATTACTGTAGGTCTCTGGTTTCAACTTCTTTGGAAAGATACCTGGGAGTGGTATAGCTGGATCATATGGTGGATCCATTCCCAGTTTTCTATGGAATCTCCACACTGATCTCCATAGTGGCTGAACTAGTTTGCAATCCAACCAATGCTGTAGAAGAGTTCCTATTTCCTCACATCCTCACCAACAATTGTTATTTGACTTCTTGGTGAATGCTATTCTGATTGGGGTTAGATGGAATCTCAGTGTAGTTTTGATTTGCATCTCCCTGATTGCTAATGATGTTGAACATTTTTTCATGCATCTATTGGCCACTTATATCTACTCTTTTGTGAAATATCTATTCAATTTAGTTGCCCATTTCTTGATTGGGTTATTTGTTTTTTCAGTGGAAAGTCTTTTAAGTTCTTTGTATATTCTAGATATTAATCCTCTGTCAGAGGGATAGTTAGTAAAGATCTTCTCCCATTCTGTAGACTGTGTCTTTTGACTCTTGTTGGTTTCCTTTGATGTGCAGAAACTTTTTAGTTTAATGCCATCTCACTTATTCTGTTTTGATTTCCTGAGCTTTGGGGGTCTTGCTGAGGAAGTTTCTACATGTGCTTAGATGTTGGAGAGTTGGACCTATGCCCTCCTCTTCACCATAGCTTCACCAACTCTGGTCTAACTTCCAGAACTTTGATTCATCTCAAATTGACTTCTGTGCAGGGTGAGAGGTATGGATTTAGTTCCATTTTTCTACAAATAGATAACCAGCTTTCCCAACATGATTTGTTGAAAAGGCTGTCTTTTCTCTAGCAAATGTGTTTGGATCAATTTCTATGTGTTGAAGATCAATTTCTATATATGTGTGGGTTTATTTCTGTATCTTCTATTCTGTTTCATTGGTCTATATGCCTGTTTTTGTGCCAATACCATGCTGTTTTAATTACTATAGCTCTGTAGTATAATTTGAAGTCAGGAATTGTGATACCTCCTACATGGTCTTATTGCTGAGTTGCTTTGGCTATTCTGTGTCTTTTGTTTCTCCATATGAAATTTATGGCTGATTTTTTCTAAGTCTATGAAGAATAACTGGTATTTGTTAGGGATTGCATTGATTCTGTAGATCACTTTTGGTAAAAAAAAAAAAATAGATTTTTACATGCACTGCATGCTTCCTTTATTTTTCTCTTTTTGTTTAAATGGTGAAGTGATCAAACACTATGAGTTTGTGATGAATAGATCTTAGATCGCATACATAAAGTCTGCTATGTATGTCGCCTTTTCAACAGTTTTGAAAGTCTTTATTCTAGTATTCTTTCTTCTGTGGCCAATTTTTATTTAGAAAATTCAATTTATTTTTGAAGATATTAGTGGTTTTGCTCCCCCCTTGATTTAAATATTCTCTATAATTACTGATTCCATAATTTGTTTTCCTTGTAACTTACTGTATAATTTTTCAATTAGTTCATAAATATGTGAAGTTAGATTATACTTTGTATCTGAGATGTAGAAAGTTGTGATAAGTTCTACTAAAAATTATCATTGTCATATCATTTATATTTGGTCTCTTTTTCTCCATCTCTATAGGTTTTTCTTTCCCTTTCTTTTCTTTTATGTTCTTTTTTAAAATTTTTATTTATTTATTTATTTGCAGTACTAGGGGTTGAACCCAGGGACATTCTATTTCCAAGCTACACCCCCAGTCCTATTTTTTATTCTTTATTTTGAAACAGGGTCTCACTAAGTTGCGGAGGGCCTCACTAGGTAGCTGAGGCTGGCTGCAAACCCGGATCCTCCGGTCTCAGCTTCCCAAAATCTCTCTTTTTATTTTTTTAAAGCTACTCTTTGGGTCAAATGTTAAAAGAGTTCTATGATAAAATCATCTGATAACTGCTTTGTCATTAACTCAAAATGGGTAGTCTTTAGCCTTATATTCCTGGCCTCTGAGCAGCAAACATTTGCTTCCTGGAAGCAGGCTTCCATCAGATGGGACTGCAGTGCTCTTCTCAGGTGGGCAGGTTTTGCCTCTGCACACCTGCTGTGTCTCCACTGTGGGCTCTTGTATTCCTCCTTTACAGGCAGGCATTGCTTCTCACTCAGTTCTAAATCTCCTAGCTCTCTTACTTTATTTGCTCCCATGGGGTCCACTGCCAATCTCCATGCTATCGTTTCTTAAATCCTTTAACTCATAATTGTCTTCTGAGTTCCAGATACCTCTTCCTAACTGCCAGCTCACTGTTTCAATTTATGTCTTGCAATTACTCCAAATGCCTGGAGCTTAATTCATCTCTCCCCTTTCAAAATCATTCTTCCTCCACTAGTTCCTATTTCAGTAATGGAACCATCCTCTGCCCTTCCCACAATTAATTGCAGAAAGATAGAACATATCCTGTTGTCTTGTCTAATTACCTTTACCCACATTCAACTTCCAGAATCAATTTCCAATCATTCTCATTCCATAATTTCTCTCAAGTCCATGTAACTTTTATATCCTCACTCCAACTCTTATCAAACCACCTCCATTTCCTTCTTGGAATAGCACAACAGTCAACTCATGCTTCTCAGTCTAAAATCTTAGTTGTTTCCTTAAAATCTATGTCTTGCAAACTCACACAATCCAATTGAAAATGTTCAAAAAACAATGTAGATGTGAAGTGGGGTTTGGGGGAGATAGTTTGATATCCAGTCTTTTGAGAACTACACTGGGATTATGTGCTGGGAAGGGAAGATGAAGCAAACTTCAGCTTACAAAGTTCTCAGTACAATAATTTCTTTTTGAGACATTTAGTAAGTTATTCTACCATCATGATAAATAAGGGATTTTGTATTAAAAAGCAAACTACTTTGTGGATCTGGTATAATCAAATGACTGGGAACATGGCAGCTAGTTTATTAAGGAGTAATTTAATAGGAGATGGAGAGTGACATGCTGAAAATATGTAAGTCTCCGGTGTGTGTGTTTATATAGGAGTGTATTGGCTCATGTTGATAGTGTGCCAAGCTTTGCATTCCCTTAAGCTTGGAATTGGTGCATACAAGTTATGTAGGACTTCCAAACAACCACCTATAAAATTTTTATGGTTCATTTTAATGTTGCCACATATTTTATATTGACTATTTTTTCCAAATTTTGTATGATTTTAAAGGTTTGCTGTGCTCAGTCTACACGGAAGTAGGCTAGTTACTATAGAAAATGATGGCACCTGCACAGCCTAAGTTCCATGCTAGCTACAAAGGTGGTATTAAAACATGATGCACACATAGACATATTTAGATGAGACTCTCATGGCTGTATAGTATTGGCTTTATCAGCACAGTATAAATGCCACAAAATGTTGTTTAAAAACCTGTCACTATGTAAGCATTTTTTCATGGCAAACCTAGGAATATTTCATTGAAAATGAACCATGCAGCCGATTAAACTCCCCAGGAAAATTTTAATTTTACTTCTCTTTTTCTCCTGCTTCCTTTCAGCAAATTTCATCCTCCTGCTTCCTTTCAGCAAATTTCATTACTAATACAAGAAATGGGGAGGGGAGAAATTTTCTAGAATATAATTGGTTGGGAGCTTAGAAGAAAAGAGTATTTCACCATGAACTTAAAACCTTTCTTAAATGTCTTATAAAACAGATAAGTATATTTGTATCATATAGAAGAAATAATCTTATGAACATTAAAAAATAAGAATCAAAAACTTCTGGATGGGAAACTATAATAAAGTTTAAAACATGTAAACTTTAAATATAAAGTTCTATGGGTCTCTTTTTTAGGAGTACTTTATATTAGATATTTCAGTTTGCAAATTATATATGTATGCCAGACTCATGATGATAAAATATTTTGTGTCAAAGGCAATTGTATATATTTAGTTCATCATTAAATATTTTAAATTTTCTATATTTTATATTTTAGAGCTGTAGTCTACAAGTATAATGAATATATTTCATAGATATATATCTATATCTGTGTGTGTGTGTGTGTGTGTGTGTGTGTGTGTGTGTGTGTGTATGTGTGTGTGTATTACTGTGTTACTGGGATTAAACCCAGGGGCATTCTACATCTGAGCTACACTCTAGCCCATTTTATTTATTATTTCAAAACAGTGTCTCACTAAGTTTCTGAAGCTGGCCTCAAACTTGCGATCCTCCTGTCTCAGCCTCCCAAGTACTAGGATTACAGGTATGCCTCACCATTGTTTGCTACCCTAAATCTGTTTTTTGAATACAGTGTATTTTTACATATGAAAAAGTAAGATTTTTTAGAATCCCAGCTTTGAAATGGTAGTTGCTATATGAAGGAATATGTTAAAAGACATATTCTATATGTTTACTTAAATGTTTTCATATACATGAGTTCATTTTCTAAGCAGCAAAGCTGTTTTTAGAAACAAAAGATAATTCTCTGACCTTACACCTTATCTTAAAGCATATTGTGACTATCATTTAAAAGTGTGTTCATTTTATTTTAAAAAGATAGTATTTCAATATGCTTTTTAAACTTAAAAATATGTATTAAAATTTTAAAGACATATATATTAAGATAAATTTTTGCATGGACTATATCTACTTAGTTCTCCATCATTGTCCTCATATGCTTGGCTTTTTTTCCCACACACCTGAAGCATATGTGTTGACATCTGCATACTTCGGTAAAGCAAAGACACAATGAAAATTTTTACTGACTTTTGAAGAAGCATTCATCACTGGGAAAAGCAATAGGGAGCCAGCTCCTCTGTTTAGATCTCCTACATATCAAATAAACATCCAATTGTTGAGTCTACTCAATGTTTTTTTTTTTTTTTTCATGTCCTGATTCTTCCTGTTTCTCTTTGTGTTTCTTTCTTTGTGTTTCTTTTTCTATCTCCCTTGCTTGCTCACTCTGAGAATAATCAATTTCTAAGGATCCAAAAAGCTGCATTAAAAAATATCACATCAGGACTCTACTTTTGGCTCAGACCTGCTTAATGTTATTTTCTCTGTTCATTTTTCTTGATACCACGTTGAAGCACAGCTAGAATATCACGTGGCCTGTTATTTATCATGTGGAGTGTATTTGTCCTCCCGTCTCCTTGTATGGAGGGCAGATGCTGTTTGCCATTAAGTTCATCATTATGTTTTCTTGGTATCATTTAATGAGAGGTCCTGTAGAGCACTCAGAATCTTCAAGCTGGTGATAGAAATATGGGTTTTATTTTACTGCTTGGGTATTAAAATATCCCCACAGGAGAGAATACGGCAAAACACATAAAGAAGCATATTTTTTCCTATTGTGCCAAGATTATTTATTTCAAATGGCTCAAGAATGGCAGAGTGTTACAAACATAAACGCATGGAATTGGAGTCATAGAGACCTGAGCTCAGAATAACTATCTGGTACTTGGAATATACTTAAAACTTGTATGTTTCTCAAATTCCTGATTTTTAAAATGTCTTTGGTTACAATATTTTCATTTGTCTTACAAGATGACTGTATTATTATTATTATTATTATTATTATTATTATTATTATTATTATTATTATTATTATTATTTGGCAGTACTGGGGATTGAACCCAGGGGCATTCTACCTCCAAGCTATACCCCCATCCCCTGTCCTATTTTTTATTCCTTGTTTTTGAAACAGGGTCTCACTAAGTTGCGGAGGGCCTCACTAAGTATCTGAGGCTGGTGGCCAATCTAGATCCTCTGTTCTCAGCCTCCCAAGTACTGGGATTACAATCGTGCGCCACCATGCCTGGCCGACCATATTAATTGAATGACAATATCACACGGTTCCAGCATTTAAGACTGTGTGATGTTGTTGTGTGTGTATTTGTATGTGTGGTGCAGTTCCAAGATTGAACTGTGGCTCTGACAACCCTACTATGTGACATGGAATGATAAATTTAATTGCTCTAATCTTCAGCTTCCTCAACTATAAAATGAGGACTAAGTAATATATGCATCTGGTTACTGTGGGGTTGAAAATGAACTATGAAGGAAGCACATCTGGTACATAGACATGCAAACTTCTAATATGTGGAAATCCTTCTTGGCATTAAGTAAAGAATCACATACACAGGACTCAACACATTTATCAAATTGATCACCACTGTTGCTTCTCATCTCAGCAGAAAGTTTGTAGTGTCTCAGACACAAAACTGAGTCCATAATTTATTTGACTCTCCTTTGATTTACTAATCTAGCCCATCTCACAAAAAAAAAATATAATGGAGATGCCTTCTGTCCAGAATCCTGGTGTGTTTGGCTGAGATGCAGATTTTATAGACACTCAGACTCCACATTGGTTAGAGCCTTATGGGACTTGGTGGCATGTGGCTGTAATCTAAGTGCTTGCAAAGCTGAGACAGAAAGAATGCAAGTTTGAGGCCAGCCTTAGTGACTTAGTGAGACCCTTAGCAACTTAGTGAGACCCTGTTTCAGGTTTTGTTTGTTTTGTTTTTGTGTTGTTATAGGAGATGGGAATGGGGCTTAGAGGTAGAATTCTGTTGGGTTTAATCCCTACTACTACTACTACTACTACTACTATAATTAGTAATAATAAAAAGTAAAATTTGTCAATTTTGCTGCTGATACTTTTCCTGGAATTTAGCACAATACCTAGCATACAATAAGCATTTAATAATGCAATAATAATTTTTCTTAGAATAATTGAAATGATTAGCAGATAGTGACATGATTACATTTAGAAAAATTGGAGAATAGTGAAGAGAGAAAATCAAAATAGGGGATATTGTGGTTGCCTGGGCTAATGATGGTGGCTTAGACCAGGGTGGTGGTATGAAAATGGACAAACATAATAAATTTGAAATTTTTAAAGGAGCTAGACCACCAGATTGGTGATGGGTTACACTTTGGGGTAAGACATCAAGGAAGTCTCAAGCATTCTGCAAAAGTGATAGGTAAATATACTTCATTGGTGTAGAAAATAGTGGGTGAGCACCAGGTTTGGAATAAAAAAGGAGACTTCATTGGCTCTTACGTGAACCATCTAGGACTGGACCATTCAATACCATACTCACTTGCTACATGTGGTGATTTGAACTTGCTTAAATTTGTCATAGTTAAATTTTAAAATTCAGTTTCTTCCACCCCAGTAATATTCCAAGTGTCCCATAGCTACCTATAGCTTGTACTTATCATTTAGCTCAGATGTAGAACATCTCCAACATCACAGGGAATTCTATTTGATATGATTGATCTCAGGTACCTAGCAGTAGTGGCTCAAAGAAGGAAACAGACTGAATAATACTTTGCCCATATTTGAAGGTATCACTGACAACCATACCAGTATATATAGGAAGGAAGAAAGGGATAGCAAGATGGGTTTAGGAGGGAACCACACCAAGATATGTTGTGTGCATATATGAATGTATCGTTTGAATCTCACTATGATATATAATTATATTGCACCAATAAAATTCTTAAAAAATATTTTTTTAAGATCACATAAAACTTTCCTCTCTTCTGATCCATTGGAATTTACTGTGAAAGATAAGATGTTTGACATCAAACATTCTACTTTGCTATTGTGGGTAAGAGAAAAGTTTGATGCTTGATTGATTTTGCATTTTCCCAAGGTTGGTAATCTCAGCATACATGTTCTGTGCTATGGTTTCTAGTGGAAAAGAAAGAGAAAGACTACATGTTCCTCATAAAGAGTACATACATGTATTAGTAAGCTTTCCTTTACTGTGACAAAATACTTAAGATAAACTACTTAATGGAGGAAAGGTTCATTTTGGCTCCTACTTTCAGAGTTTTCAGTCCATGGCTATGTGGCCACATTGCTTTGGGCCTGTAGCAGCACAGTATATAATGGTGAGAGAGGATGATGTGGGAGACCTGTTCACCTCAGGTAGCCAGGAAGCAAAGTAAAAGAAGGAACTGGGTCCCTGATACCCCCTTCAAGGGCACACTCCAAATCACCTGACTTCCTCTCATTAGACTCCACCTCCTAAAGGTTCCAACTGCCTCCCAGAGTACCACTGGCTGGACACCAAGTCTTTAACACATGGGCTTTAGAGATATTTAAGATACAACCCATAACACCATAGTGTAGTGGTATAAAGCAGAGCCCTGTTTGAGGGTGTATTGTCCTCACCTCCAACCCAAGTACTTCAGTGTGTGACTTTTTTGGAGATAGAGTGCTTTAAGGGGTGATTATATTCAATCTGGCTGATTTCCATGTAAGACACACAGAAGTCACATGTACACAGAGGAAAAGCTAATAAGGCCACAGGAAAGAGGGGTCTCTATCAGCCAAAGGGAGAGGCCTCAGAAGAAGCCATATATACTGACCCCTGGATCTTGGACTGCAGCCTCCAGAACTCTGGGAAAATCAATTTCTACTGAGGAAGCCACATCCGGTCTGTGACATTTTTGTTATAGCAGTCCTAACAGACTCATACAGGCTCCAAAGCCAAACTGCCTGGGCTGAATACCAGCTCTGCTGCTCAGTAGGTAGGGATTATGGGTGAATTACTTCTCTGGTTCTCAACTTTCTCATTTGTAAAATGAGAATGATGATAATTGTTTCTCCTTCAACATGTCATGAATACTAAATGTGTGCAGATTTGTCAAACACTCCAAACAGTGCCTGGCATAGAACAGGTGCTGCAGAAGTATTTGTTAAAGAAATATGAAATAAATAAAAGTTTGCTGTATTGCTTGACTTCCTACAGTTGTTATAGACAAGACTGTGTATCAAGTATACACTGGAGGGAAATATTTGAAGCAGCTCTCTGTGGAGCTAGGTGGCAGGTGTATTCAGATGAATCCCTCCAGTATTCAAGGATACTTCCCTAGGAGAAGCTGTACTCCCCAGGAATTAAAATAAGAAAGAGAATAGGATTTACCTTCAGGAGTCCTGGGTACGAATCTTGATTTTGTCACCTCCCAGTAATAGGGAAATGACCAAGTTCCTTCACTTCTCAGTCATGTTCTTCTCATGTGTCCAGAGCAGCTTTGTCCATTCAAACTCTTCAGGATGGTGGAAATGTTCTAGACTGCACTCACCCACATGCTAGCCACTTGGCCACTGAGCACTTGAAGGGCCCTGGTGTGGCTGAAGTTTTTATTTTCTTAAGTGCAGCTCTAGAACGATGAATCTTGAGGATTGTTATGAGAATCAACAGAGTAGATATATTCCATGCAGAATTAATTCTGGTTATAAAAAGGAAATGATAAGAACAAGGAAATCTTAAGAGTGTCCAGCAACCAGCCAAATGGTATGTACAACATGCAGGGAAGCTTCCTGAATCCACCTCCCTATGAATGTAACTGGCCACACCCTCAGTCCACTTGCAAGGGTGGGGGTCTGAAGTGGTGATCTCTACAAATGCTTACAATTCCTGCCAGTGTGTACAGGAGCAAAGAAAAGGTGAGGAGGTTGCTAGCACACTTTCTTGCTCTACTGGTCTTTTAAATACAGTTTGTGATTTTTATGGCTCCTCAGAACGAAAAGGATGTAATTAATATATATGGATTTGGGTGAAACCTTCACACAATCACAATGCACCACTGCTTTTAACATAAGTGGAACACTGAGCTTTAAATATATGTATATTTAAGGGGAGTATTGAACCCATGGGCATTCTACCTCTGAGCTATGCCCAGAGTTCTTTTTATTCTTGAAATATGGTCTTATTAAGTTGCTGAGACTGACCTCAAACCTTCCATCCTCCTGTCTCAGACTCCTAAGTACTGGAATTACAGGGGTGTGTAACCATGCCCTCCTACCATTTAAAAATATATATTTTTTAAATTATTGTTCATGTTTCTTAACTTTAACACAAACTACCAACAATGAGTAAGACATTATTTGGAAGTAAACATCAATTCACCTTTATCAGGAATAACAAATAGCCTTTTAGAGTAGAACAAGACATACTTATTATTGCTCATTTTTCCTAATACAGTTACCTAATATTAAATTATAGCATCTGGCTGTTTATCAGATATAAGCAGATTCTGTGATTACAAAATAATCCTGTAATAACTGTGTTCCAATTCTTATTTTTTGCATATAAATTGAAACTTTATTGCATGTACAGTACAATAACCACTTATTTTAATGTCAACTGAAAATCAGAGTGAATGGACACTCAGAATATTCCATTCTTTTCTGGTGAAATGGTAACTCAGAAATTATGGCACTAACTACATTGTCATTTATAAAAAGTGTGTGTGTGTGTGTGTGTGTGTGTGTGTGTGTGTGTGTGTGTGTGTAATAAGCCTGTAATTTATGGATGCAATTAGACATTTTGAATTGTGGGGAGAACGCACTGTGCAGCTTGACATGCAATTGAACTTGGCTTGGTTTTATGGTGTCACCCAACCACTTTATGAAATTGAAGCCGCCCACCACGCATGTATGTGGCCAATTCCTCACTGACTATTTAGTATTTAGTTTTTTCCCTAGCAGATAAATTTTTTTATTACTTCTTTAGTATTTGATTTAAGGTCTAATTCTGCTTAATGAATGAAAGCAGCTTGGCTGTTAAACTTTCCACTGGTGTACCTGTAGTTTTACTATGTGATAATTACCTAAAGGCTCTCTTAAAATTGTAGAGCTATTTTTAGTCTACAAAGTGGTATTAAGAAGCTCATTTTGGGAAAATATTTCTATTTACTCAAATAATAACAATCTCAAGAAACACTTTAATGTCTTTCTAATTCAGCCATGTTCTTTGGTATATAAATTTTTATCAGGCTATTTTATTTGGTCTTGCTACATTCTTGTAAATGAATTAACTGTTATCCTCAGGTACTCCTTACTATAATAATTACATTCCATAATGCCAGGGATTTTTGAATTTATGTACCCACATGTGTAAAGTTTATCATGTTAGTTTCATCCTTCCAATAAAATAAGTGTTCATATGTGAGATTTGGCCTCAGAACTAGAGGGATTTCCTGTGCTAGTCCCTTAGAGAAGTTGAGCATCTCTGTAGTCAGTTTTCCTTTGAAGAAGTCAGGAGCATATTTGTGAAATGGTGTGGGTGAAATAAAAGCTCATGGAAGAGTTTGATTATATTTAAGATGTTTCCCTTCCATTCCTCTATCACCATCAGCAGCCTTTCCCCTCCCACTCCTAGCTTCTAATGCACCAAGCAGAGAGAAATTTGTGCCATAGAATCACTGCTTGGTGTATTAGTCAACATTCCCCAGAGAAAAGGAACAGGATATGTGTATAAAGTATCTATCTATCTATCTATCTATCTATCTATCTATCTATCAATCATCTATCTATGTATATATGATTTATCCTAAGGAATTGGCTCATGCAATTACAGAAGCTGAGAAGTTCCAAATCAACAGGGTGATTTGCCATCTGGAAACCCAGGAGAGATAATGGTATAGTTTGGGTCCAAGAATTGGCAGGTCTGAGACCTAGGGAGAGTCGATGTTTCACTCTGAGTCTGAAGGCAGAAAAAAAATGCCAAAGTTCTGTTTTGAAAGCAGTCAGACAGGAAAATCTCCCTTTGCTTGTTGGAGGATCAACCTTTTTGTGTGTTCAGGCTTCATTGGATTGGGTGGAGCCACCCACAGTAGGATGGGCAGTCTGCTTTACTGGGTCTACTAATTCAAATATTAATCTCATCCAAAAACACCCTCACAGGCACACCTAGAACAGTGTTTGACAAAATATTTGGACACTTATGTCCTAGCCAAATTGACACATGAATAATCACAGCAAGAAATATCATATGAAGATAACATTTCAAATCTTCATCCTTAAGGAAAAACTTGCCAATCAATATTTACAGACCTAAATCATACAAGGTTAGAGAATTCAACAATGTGTTACCTCTCAATTGCAAATGAGGCAGAGTTCAATACCTTACTTGGGAGTTAGTATTCTGACTGTATTACAAGTTTCAGGAAAATCTCAGAACAATAATATGCAAGTATACTTCTCAGTCAATAAGCCCATTCTAAATACTTCACAAAGATGGAGAACTGTGATAGGACAAGAAGAAGAGGAAATGTCTTCTACCCACAGAGGGGAGCTCATTTGCCCCATGTTAGAATCTCCCCCATGTCCCTTTAAAAGCTTTAAAACTATAGAAGCTTTAAATAGAAGCTGAATTTTTCCTGTCCTTCCTATTTTCTAATTTATTGGTCTTAAACCTTGTTTTATTTCAGCAGCAGAATGTTTTCCTCCAAACATAATTCTAATATAAACAAAAGAGATGGAGTTGGAGGGGTGGGTGACAGGAGTGAGGAGAAGGTCTTGAGCCCTGGTACTTTGCCCCAAATCCTTCCCAGTCTCTCTAGCCCCAGAGTCTAAAGAAACAAGTTTAAAAACTGTTTATCAATTTAAGGCTCTTATCAGTGCTTATGCATTACTGGTGAAACATTTAAAGTAAGTTTGGTTGTGTCTTTTTTTCCCCAAGTCCTCTTTGACTTATTCTGTGTTCAATTATATCTCTTCATTTTTTATGGAGGTTTTTTTTCAATTTTGTTGTTTGAAACTCATTTTTTTTTCTTCATGTTATTCTTGGGTTTGTGTTTTAAACATGTTGTATGACTAGTAGATGAATAGTAGGGTATTTCATCCTGTGGTAGGTTCAGAGGATTGTAATGTCCTCCAGGAGCTTGTACTTTTACTGAAGAGGAAAAGCATGAAATATTTAAATAAGGCAAGACAAAATATGCCATACAGTTACAAAGTAGAGGATCATAATGTTCTCCAGGAACTTGTACTGTTACTGAAGAAGAAAAGCATGTGTTTTACTGAAGAGTAAAAGCTTGAAATATTTAAATAAGGTAAGATAAAACATGCCATACAGACACAGGTGCTTCATAAGGCTATTTCCAAAGATCTGTATTAATATTTCTAGCTAGAATTTATAGTTATGGGATAAAGGTGGGCTCTTCTTATAATCTGTAGATGACTTGTGGTGTTTGTGCTTCTTTTATCTGCAATCTTAGATTTTGCCAGTTAGAATCCAGGTTCTTGTGGCAGAGGAGAAGTTGCATTTCATAAATACAGTAGCAAGTTTCCTTTGGTAGGAACAATATTACATGCAATGACACATCATTGCACCAAGGTGTTGTGTCATGAACAAACTAAGGATCTCACTTGAGGTTACTAAGGGTTCCTCTTAACTATGGAACAGCAAAGATGGTAGGGATTATAATACTCACCATTGTGGGAGACAGGGCTCAAAATGATGAGAACACAGAGATAGATGTCTGGAACTCAGCAGTGTTCCATGCTCAGGTAGGAATTAGGAGATTTCAGCAACTACTACCTATAAGAGCAAAGAAACTAAGGACATAACCTCTTAGGATTCAGATCTACATCCTTCATCAGGTGGAAACTCAGACCTGCTGTAGCACGGGTAGGGGATGGGGAAATACTGAATACCGGGTCTGAGACCAGTGATGGATATCCTCTAAAGCCCTAAGGATCAGTAGGAGCACAGATACTGTAACTTGGTTTTCTTCATCTCTTTAAGTCATTAGGGAATTGCAACTGTCTGTCCACCAGTTTGAAAATATTGTTATTGAACTTCTCTCTTGGTGATATGTGAGGTAGTTTAGTTTAGCTAATGGGTCATAAGAAGAGGTGCAGGCACATCTGAGTTGTGTAAGGGGCTGTGGGTCCTGGACCTAGTTTGTGTGCTTTCCTATGCTAGCTCCACACAAAAGTGTCTTCATGTTTTTGACCACTTGATTATTGGCAAGCCCCACATGTCACCACTTTGTCCCTTATCTTCTCACATCACCAGCTGTATCAGCCTCCCTGAGGATGAAGACTGGGCTTTAGCATGCCCCCAGTATCACCTATCTCGGTAGGATCCCCAGTAGTTCTGGACCCCATGTCTTACCAGATCAGAGCCAGGGAAGTTCTGTCACCACTGGGATATTGCTTCCCGCTTGGCTGCCCAGAGGGGACAGATTATACAACAGGAGGTGGAGACAGTTAATGCCCTATAGAATGAGTCTCTACAAATAAACTATGGAAATGTTGTAGGGAACTGGCATTCAAAAGTCTTTCCAATTAACAAGCTTCCAGGGTTCAAAGGTCCTGTTATGATGGCCTTAGGTTTGTTTCACACAATCTTACAAATAACCAGACATATTTTTCCTAAATTTCTCAATAATATGCCATCTCATGTCTATTTTCTTCTTTTCCCTGAATAACTTTTCTTTGTACTTCCTGATTGGCCTGGGATTGCTTGATCCCAGGTGCTGCTTTCTAGAGAAACTGGAATGAGAAACAAAGGTTGTGAAATTGGAGGCTTTCTTCAGAGTAACAAATTAAAATATAGTGAGAAATGCCCTAGACTTCCCTATAGAAAAGATTACTAATTTTTATACATCCAACATTTT
Organism: Graphiurus murinus; assembly: GCA_004027655.1. NCBI lineage: Eukaryota > Metazoa > Chordata > Mammalia > Rodentia > Gliridae > Graphiurus > Graphiurus murinus. Next base: position 5,089 of record PVLC010009628.1, on the reverse strand, counting down.
TTCTCATCTATTTTTATTTAATATACCAATGTAATTACATGCAACGGAACAGTTCTCTTACTCTTCTGTTTTAATTTTATAACTTTTTCACCTACACTTCTCCACTGTTTGAACCTCTCTGAATGCAGAGTGACTGTATGTTGGTGGTTTGTCCCTTTCAGGGTGTATGTCTTTTTTATGCCATCTCTTATAACAAACAAGTTCATCCATGTGTTTCTCCAAATAAAAGGCAACATATTAAAGAAGTGCAATACATTTTAACAATAGTTTATGGACTTCCCATGATTGATTTCAAGTTATTCCATGTGTCTTTGGTCAATATTCTCACTGGTATAATCCAAAACAACTGATCACACAACTTAGAGGAAGGGAGATTTATTTGTTCACAGTCTTTGGGTGATTCTAGGTTCAGTCCATGGGAGGCCAAGGTCTGAGGCTCAGGGAATGTAAGTGGGTGGGAAGGAGAGAGAGAGAGAGAGAGAGAGAGAGAGAGAGAGAGAGAGAGAGAGAGAGAGAGAGGGAGAGAGAAGGAGAAAAGGAGAAGGAGGAGAGAGGGGAGAGGGAACTGGGGATGGGGTCTGGGGAGAGGGGAGAGAAAAGAGCAGAGAGGGGAGAGGAGAGATTAGAGAGGACATGCAAAGTTCTACTCTTACATCGTGGTGGCCAGAAGCAGAGAGAGAGGGCAGGGAAGGAAGAACCATCTAATTCCCAACACCACACCTCAGGGACCCTTCCTTAGTAACCAAATCCTTCTTCCAACATTGGTAGTTTATTTCCGTGACTAGGGACACTTTCTCAACCCAAACCATTATACCGTGACAGAACCCTCAACTTTTCTGTGCATATTTTGTCAATCTTCTCTTAGACAAGGAGATTGTATGTATCCTACTGTGAAGTCATGGCACTCTGACCCTTCCTCTTTCTCACTGTCCCTCTTTGAATTGTTCTTTCTGGTGAGGATTTAGAGAACATAAATTAGAAACCATTTGTGCATCTGTTAGTAATAAATGGGAATGCTTAGCTAATATTTCCATTAGAGCTATGTTTTGGAAGCAAAGCCTGAAAATTTGCCTACTAAATTAATATATCATTTGCTGTCTATCTTAGATTTGATCCAATGCCCACATTCTTATAGAGATGGCTCTCTCAAGCTTTTGGAATCATTTATTTTGATTGGCATTATTTTGTCCTTAATTTAACTATCCTCCCATTTCAGTGCAGAAAACTTGACTTCCCAGTTTTTTGGTGTTTCCGCCACCTCCTCTGTGGTCACAAACTCCCTTTACTCTGTTTACTCATTAATTACTTCTTCCATGAAGGTGGTGTTATGAAGCCTAATCTTTGGAAAAGTTGAGAATAAGATTAGTGTTCACAGAGATTAAAAAGGCATCAGTTGAAAGACATAGCACTACTATATTGTATTCCCATTGAGACAAAACAAATGCAGGTAGGAACATTTGAAAGCAAATCACATTTTTGCATATGATCCATTATTTTTACATTTAACAGGATGTTCAAGATACTACATCTTCTGTATTTATTAGCTTGGTATTTAGCATGTTTCGTGGACAAAATAGCAAAAGAGGTTCATTATTGCTGGTTTAATTAGCCTCATGAAAATGTTGTTGGTAAAAGGTTACAGAAATGAATAAGATATCTAACCAAGCAGCATATTAGACCATTTATCACTATGGTTTTAAAAAGGCAGTCTGATGATTTAAATTAACTTGGCTAGAGATTTAGATAAAAGTTAATAATTAGAACCTAAGTGGCATGATTAGTTCTTCCTTTTGATTTAGAGGGCACAACACATATGCATACAGTATTTAAGCTGTCCTTTTGGGAGAAACTAATGCCCTGAAAATCCATACCTGAAAATAACATTTATTTCTTATTTGAGCTTTAAAAATTATAGCTTAAATATATATATATATGTATATACACATATATAACCTGATATAATATATTTGATTACTATATATAAATATTATATATATGTTTGATTACCTCAATATCTCCTGTTTCCTTCAGACATAGGCAAATAGGCCATTTCAAATTGTTTGATTTTGGATGACTGAAGCCTAGAACTTCCATATATTTATATTAATATTTGCTCTTTAACGGAATGTCTTCTCTATGTATTAAAGATAGTATTTCTGCCATTTTTTGAAGTTTAATAAAGGAATTTAACATTTTCCCCACTCTGACATGATTTTAATACTTGTATAATCTAAGCCAGGGCATTCTACCTCCGAGCTATACCCCCAGTCCTATTTTTTATTCTTTATTTCAAAACAGGGTCTCACTAAATTGTGGAGGGCCTCACTAAGTAGCTGAGGCTGGCCGCAAACCTGATCCTCCTGTCTCAGCCTCCCAAGTACTGGGATTACAAGCGCGCACTACCACACCCGGCTAAGCTAATCATATTTTTCCTTTGGGTTAAAATGCTTGTAAAATTTTAATAGTAAGCATAGAACTTTCCTGAGAAGGATGTTGTAACAATTTCTTATTAACTTGATAACCCTGATTAAGGGTTCTGCATGTATAGATTTGAGATAAAATTAAAGAGTTTCTACCTTTTGGTTATTGTTGTTATTCTTCACAGAAACCAGGAGATTAAAGAGCTTGGCGAACTTTCTCCACACTGGGACAATCTACGGAAAAATGTCCTTACTCACTGTGATCAAATGGTGAATATGTACCAAGACATTCTGACAGAGCTTAGCAAGGAAACAGGTGTGAAAGCAGTATCTTTACTTACTGAAACTGAATCACATTCCATATCTGTCACGAGAAAACAATAATAAACATGAATGCTATGGAAGGACAAAGTTTTTTTTTATATTTTATATTTCTTACCCTCTTGGCACTTAAAATAAGTAAAAGCTTTTCTATTCTATTTTACAATATTATCTCACATAAAATTGAAAAATATTTTTATATAATAAAATTTCTGAGAAGATAACTCATAAATACAGGATCTATTTTTCTAAGGGTCTTGTGATATTTTTCTTTCAAATGTATTTTTCAACACAACATTTATTTATGTACTTACTAAAAATGTACAATATTTTTCCACTTAGGGTCCTCTTTCAAATCAAGCAGCAGCAAAGGAGAGAAAACATTAGAGTTTGTTCCAGTAAACCTTCACCTACAAAGAATGCATGTGCACAGCCCTCGGTTGAAAGGTATTATATATTACACTTTTTAAAATGGCAAATTATGTTACAAATCAAGCTTCTTTTAAGAGCTTGACTATTCACAGAATTCAAAAATTTAAGAGTTATATAAGGATGACAATGAAACAATTATAGCTGGTAATGATTTGGAAGCATGCAAGATATTATGATGTATTTGTTGCTCATTTCTAGATTAATACTTTGTGAATGTGGCAAATGAATTGAGTGAGAGAAAAAAAACACACAGAGAGTGTCAGTTCCATTAAATATTATTAATTATAGCTAATAGTTAACAATTGTGCTACTGCTTGGAGGATTAGGGAGAGAGGAGAGAGGAGAGAGGAGAGAAGAGAGAGAGAAGAGAGAAGAGAGAAGAGAGACCACAAGTTATTTTTTCACTGTCTTTAGAAACCAAAGACCAAAAATGAACTAGCATGCTGTTTTTTCTCTGACTTGAGGGTGATTACCAACAGAAACATCCTTTTCTAGGGGAACAGGACAAGAGGAGATAGTAAGATTAATTAAGTGGAAAGTAGTAGAGTATTTTGACATACTGACTTAGTCAAAGAAAAGCATAGGTTTTCATAAGCATTCCTGAGTCAGGTCTGAAGAGATTGATATGGTATTGTATTTAGTACCATTCTACATAATCTCTTGCTCTTTCTTAGTATAGTTTAAATACTCTACTCATATCTCCTTTTAAACTTATTGTTCTATCAATTTTCTATGTATATCTAGGATGACTATATACTCTGATTTTCCATAAAATTTGCAGATTATTATGTCTTTTGTCTCAGTGTCACTATTAATATCACCTTTCATACCTGTTTCATCTCAAAAGACTCCCCTTTTAAAGTAACAAGCACGATGAACATCCTACCAGTATCCTTCTTAGAAGGGGCTTAGAGTTACTTTAGACATCAATTCTTTCATGATAACTACATTGACACACACACCAATACATATATATAGAAATATCTAAAGCTACATTCTGACACCCTGTTATGTAGCCATTGTCAACAAGATGGAGATTATAGGTTTAGAGAAATTAAAATGAGTGAGTCCATGTGTACTATTGGTGGACATGATTAGTATGGGAGTTTCTCAAAAAAATAAAAATAGAACTTTGATCTAGAAATCCCATTTTGGGGTTTATAACCAAATAATTGAAATCAAGGTCTCAGGGGGATATCTGCATTCCTGTGTTCACTTTAGCATTATTCTTAGTTGATAAGATATGGAAATAAGTGTCCTCTGAAAAACAAATTGGTAAAGAAATTCTACTATACACAAAGAATGGTGTATTATTCAGCTTTAATACTTCAACAGAGAGGCAGTAGTAGAGACTTCCTCAATAAGAGCCCCAAAACTCAGGAAATTAAAACAAGAATTAATAAATGGGATGGTGTCAAATTGAAAAGCTGTATAGCAAAGGAAAACATCAAGAACTTAAAGACAGAGCCTATAGAATGAGAGAAGATCTTTGCCAGTCATGGCTCTGGTAGAGGACTAACGTCTAGAGTATACAAAGCTTAAAAAACTTAATGCTAAAATAAACTAAAAAAATGCGCAAAGCCGGACGTGGTGGCGCATGCTTGTAATCCCAGCATTCGGGAGGCTGAGACAGGAGGATCTGGGTTCGAGGCCAGCCTCAGCTACCTAGTGAGGCACTCCACAACTTAGCGAGACCTGGTTTCAAAAAATAAAGAATAAGAGGGCATAGGCCCAACACTTCAACACATAGGCACAGGTCAAAACTTTCTCAACAGGACCTCAAAAGCACAAGCAACCCAAAGGAAGATCAATATATGGGATTACAATAAACTAAAGAGCTTCTGTGCAGCAAAGGAAACTATCAAGAACCTCAACAGAGAACCCACAGAGTGGGAGAAAATCTTTGCCAGCTACTC
>PVLC010009627.1:32112-53502 GCA_004027655.1 Graphiurus murinus | reverse complement strand
AGGCTGGGGCAGGCTGGGGCAGGATGGCGCAGGATGGTGCAGGCTGGGGCAGGAGGAGATGCAGGGCTCCAGGGCTCTGCATCTCCCTCTCCCTGGGCCAAACACGCAGTTGACTAGAGGCGGGCTGAGTGCTGGTAGGGAGGGAGCAGAGCCTCCTGGCAATGGCAGAGCCTCTGTCTCAGGCCCTGGCAGGGAGGTAACCTCCTTATTTAAGAATTCCTATGCTCCCTTAATCAGCCTGGCTACTCCCGTTTCAGTTGTTGATTAAGGACTAGGAGGAAGCAGAGTTCCCCATTCCCCAGCTCCTCCTCCCGCCCGCTGCCGCCACCGCTGCTGCTGCTGCTGCTGCTGCTGCTGCAGCTACAAATCTACCTCACCTTCCACTCCAGGCCCACCCCACCCCACCTCTCTCAGAACCAGCACACACACCAACCACATGCAGAGGGACCGCCACCACCCCAGAACCTGCCCCCTCATCCTTACCTTAGAAGGGACACCAGTGGGGTGGGGCTGGCTGCCAAGGCCTCCCCATTGGGCTGCCCGCCCAGAGTCTGCAGAGGCCTCTCCTCAGGGGTCTGGCTATGTGTGGGATTATGGAGATGCTTCCCGTGCAAAAGTGGGGGAGACAGCCTGGTAGGAAGGCCAGAACAGCAGGGTCAGGCCCCTCCATTTGGAGAGCAGGAAGACAATTTGGGAGTGCAGCACGGGTCCCTAGTGCGACTGCAGCCCCACCCTGAGAGCCGCAGGGCGAAGCAGGTATGTGGCAGGACCTCTCCTGAGCAATCTTTCTGCCTGGACGGAAGGCAGGCGCCCAGTACACCGCCACATACACAGCCTGGTCCAGGCGTGAGAGGGAGACATGTCCCCTATGTGTCCATCCCCAGAGCTCACCAGCACCAGGACCATGGAGGGGCTGACGAACTGAGTAGCAAATGGAAGAAAAAGAGACACCAGGCTCAAGTGGTCAAACTACGGAAAAGCATGAGGCCGCAGCACTAAGGAAGTACGAGTGCTGAGAGCTTTCCAAGGTCCAAGAAGAGGTCCCCTCCCAGGGTGGTGGCCCTTCTCCAACCAGGGGCCCAGGCCAGAGAGGCTGGGAGCCCTTTCAACCAAACATGCACAGATTTCCCGCAGCCTCCTCTGGCGTGGCAGGGCCCTGGCTCCGAGCTTTGAGTTGCCGTACTGATCCTGTAGCATGACTCCCCCAGGCTACATCAGCGCCAACTTGTGACCCAGACAATGCACTTGGGGGCATAATCCACCCAACCCAGTGAGCTGGGCAGAGCCCTGATCCCACCTTGGTGCCGTGTGCAGAGTCCGCCAAACAGCACTTCACAAGCAACGTGGACAGCATCAAGGGGTTCTACACACACCTGGCCTGGCCGTGCAGCTGATGCACCACCTGCCTTCCAGGCGGGGCACGCTGAGCCACGCTGCCCACCCAAGCCAGGAACTCTGCTAAACCCACACCACGCAAGAGGCGCACGCCTCTGTACCTCGCGGAGCATCTGTACTGCTTGCTCTGCCGTTCATCTTGGCTGGACTGGCTGTCATTGGGGTCATCTCTTCCTAACCCCTGGGTCTACAGACAGGAAGCAATGGAGAGTCTACATTAGAGAGGTATGCATTGCAGAGGGTCTTTCTCCCCTGCTGAATCCCACAGGCAGCGCAAAGGGGCCACACAGGACATGGAACAGAAGGCCTGTCAACTGTACGATGATGCTTGCTGAGCTCTGGCTAAGCCCCAGGCGCACAGCTGGAGAAAACCACAGGCGCTGCACTGAGCCAGAAGCCAGGGACAAAGAAAGGACGCACAAGAAAAGAAAACTCTGCCTCCTGCTGCTGGAAGCCTGCATGCCAGCTGCAAAGGGAAGTGAGAGATCTCCAGGCACGCCCTGAATCCAACTGGGCGAGCAGCACCAGGGACGCACAGGGGTGCTGAAGTTAAGTGGCAGGATTGAGGGCGGCAGGCGATACCATGAGAAAGGACACGCCCTAGAGAGCCAGGGCCTTGGTGGAGGGAGAGAGGACGACCCCAGAACAAGTGGCGCGTCCAGCACCCTGGGGAGGGGACATGAGCACTCTTTCCTCTATTCCAATTTGGCCTCACTCCCCTCCCAATCAGGGATTCCATTGTCCATTCAAAAATAACCCTTAAAATCTTATTTTAAAGCTAGGCAACTTCAGCAAGCAAATCTTAAAAAAAGAAAAGAAACTACTGATGGTTTCTACTTCCCGCAGGTGTAGTGTGCAGTCAGCCTGTGTCCACCCTTGGTTCTAGTGCTCCTTACCTGGAATGTCCACCTCCCCCACTGTAATGGGACATTAAAGCCAGCAATAGTGGTGCATTTATAATCCCAGTGCTTGGGAGGCTGAGACAGGAGGATCACAGGTTCAAAGTCATCCTCAGCAACTTAGCAAGGCCCTCAGCAACTTAGTGAGACCCTGTTCAAACTAAAAAATAAAATAGGGCTAGAAGTGTAGCTCAGAGGTAGAATACCACTAGGTTTGATCCCTAGTACCACACAAAAGGTGGGGGAGTTAGTAAACCATAGCTCCCAGACCTTCTAGTGAGGATAAATGAGATCACATACACAAAGCCCAACTCCTGGCCCAAAGAAAGCATGCCACAAACATTAGTTCCTCTTTTCACATACCTTTCTCTTCCCAGCCTAAGGGGGGAGGGGAGGAAAAAAGAAAAAGAAAAGACTGCCAGCGCCAGTCCCCATTCTAGGGCCTGTACTCCTTCTGCCACCCCAACAGAGCCCCATCTGTTCTGGGACACAGGGGTGGACAGGAGAGGTGGGGCAGGAGACAGCTTACTTCATCTTCCCCAGTGGGGTCTCAGCCCACCCCCCCCACACCTCTCCACCGGCAGCCTGAGCCACAGTAGCTGTGGCCGCCTCTGCCATCTGGACGGGCAAGGAAGGGCGGGACTTAAGCTACAACCCAGTTCCCCCAAATTACATCAAAAATAGCAATGCCGCCTGAGAAGACCTCTCGGTGCCTGCAGCAGAAGGGCTCCCTGCCAGGGCTGCCAGCTCTCATTGCATCAACCTGGGCAGAGCGCAGACAATGAGCACCCTCCACCCACTCCTCTCTCGTGTCCAACATACAAACCACACCAAGCTCATCCATTATCTCCCTCTCACTTTTCTAGAAAAAAAAAAAATTACGCAGGCCAACTCCATTTAACAAACGAAAATATAAGACAAGTAACACAGTCACATCATCATTGAGACCACAGGGCTCTAAGCCAAGCACCGTGAGAAAAATGGCAAGCAGACTGGAGGGTGACTGTCCACTCCCTTCTTGTTTCATCTTCTGTATTTCTGTAAGAAACTAAACTAGATCCACTGCCAGAGAAAAGGGGATACATTGGGAAAATACCCAGACAGGAGGTCCTTGATTAGAGGTTTACTTGCTCCCTAGACCTTCTGCCCCAGAAAAAGCAGCAGAGAATCCTGATGAGGTAACCAGCCAGGCCAGCCTTCCTAGAAAGGGGACTGTTCAAGACTCCACACACCATGCTTAGCTCTCGAGATTTGCTTTTGCTTAAAATCCGGTCTCCAGTGAAATAAATCATCTGCATTCACATAGCAGAAGGCTATGCTACCAAGAAAAAATATAAGGGAGAGCTACATGAAGTAACTCAGAAATAAGTCAAGTGTCTATTCTCAAATTTAAAGTGTATAGTGCCATGCAGTTTCGGGAACACAATTTCTTGGGAAAAAAGAAAGATAAGTAGAAGATAGATATATAATTACATGTACAGAGAACAATATGGAAAGGTACATGAAAAATATTAATGGAAACCATTCATAGCCCCTGCCTATGAGAGTAAGGCTGTAGGAAATAGAGAGCTTTGATATTCTGTATTTAAAATAATTTTTTGATGACTTTCCTAGCTTATACTGAAATTCATAATGTTTGCTTCCAAAACTTTCTTTTCCTCCTGCAGTACTAAGGGTTGAACCCAGGGCCTCAAGCATATCGGGAAAGTGTTCTTCCACTGAGCAATACCCTCAGCTCCTCTTTTTTTAAGACAGCTAACCTCGAACTTGCATCTTCCTGCCTCAGCCTCCCAAGTAGCTGGGATTACAGGCATGCACCTCTGTACCTGGCTCTAAAAACTTTTTTTTTTTTTTAAATGAACAGAAACTAGGATAGCTTAGTTTAAGCCTTTGTCCTTGCCCTGTCCTTTAGGAAAAAAAATCTAAAAAAATATAGTAAAATGGGCAAAAGCGCTAGGGAAAGAGAAGGGACTACATCTCTGACGGGAGTCCCTTCACAGGGGCTGCTACTCGCTCCTTCAACTCCCCCTTCTTACCCGGCCCCTGCTAAAGAGTCTATTTGGTCAGCCAACCTGAATACCCACGGTTCACCATACTCCAGCAGGCTGATTGTGCGGTGTAAGTTAGGGCTTCTTCTGCCAGCGCTGGCTGACTCAGGGTAGGGTGTGCCTCCTGTGAACCAAATCCAAGCCAAGCCCCGCTACTGCTTTATACCAAGTGGCACAGCCCTAAAGGGCTGATTGGCTTCATTAGGCCTTGGGTGGAACCCAGAAATCTATTTCAAAGGTGTCAAATAACTCTGATATTGGCCAGGTTTTGGAGCCCAACTAACAGAACTTACTCCAGAACTTACTCCCCCTACTAACTCTGTAGCTGTCCCACCCACCTACTGCCAAAGGGGTCTCCAAGTCACCTACTCCAAATCCTTCCTGACTAATACCACCTGCCCTTTTTCATGCCTTCACATCCCTCCAGCACTGCAAATGGGGTGACAAAGTCTAGCGGGGACCCGGTGGCGAGGCAGTGGCCTAGGAAGGCATCAGCCAGACCTGAGAGGGATGTGTTGGGTTCAAATGCAACCAGCCTGAAAACACCCGTCTCCGGCACACATTTCACTAAGGGCTCCTAGGCTGGATTCATGGTAAACATCTTATTTGTTTCACCCAACAAACTTTCATTTCACTCAAACCTAATGCTCCTGAAACTCAGAGACCACGTGCTAGAGGCCCTCTTCCACGCAACCCACAAATAAGGAAAAGCTGATCTTTTTGACTGAAGCTCCAGTTATCTGTGTGTCCTGCCTGGGCCAGACATCACAACCAACCACAAAACAAAACAAGAAGCCCGAAAGAGAGCCAGAGAGTAAATCACCCTGCCTGGAGGAGGTGGGTCAGAGGCAGGCCCCTGAGACCAAGCGAGAGCTGTGGGGGCACAGGAAGCAGCAGTGGGGCTGGCAGAGCTCAACAAATCAGAGGGTGTATTCCAGGAAGGGCTGGTGGGCCACAGGCGGGCTGAACATGAGGCAGAAGGGTTGGATGGGCAAAGCCACAACAGCTCTGCAGTTGCAGAATGAATGAATAAGTGGATAAATAAATGGGGGGAGGAAGGGATAATTCAGAACAGCAACTGAGTAGGAATGGTCAGAAGCCCCATCAAAGGTACAGCTAGGGCCTTGCCTTAAAGCTGTACCTTAAAGCCACACCATGCCCACTCCTACTGGGGTGGTCAGGAGCCAGCTCTGGGTTACCCCAGAAAGTGGCTGCCAGGGAAAGTGAGGTCCCAGCCCAGCCCACCGTCCAGAGAAACTCACCTCCCAGCGGGCTTCATCCAGGACCGGGGAAATTATATCAGCACACAGCAGGCGCTCGGAGATCCGGGTGTGAAAACCAAAGTCCTGCAGACAGTGGAGATGGGAAGTCCGCTCTGCCTGGGCCACGGTCAGCCCTCGCCTGCCAGGGCCTCTCCTCCACCCCAACCCCAACCTTCCAGAAAGGAGCCACCTGCGACCTGCACTGTGCCAAACATTTTGATATCTACTAACCTAATCTTCAAAATAACATTATGGCTAGGTAGAGCTGTGATACAGCAAGCATGGTCAAATGCTCACTGCAGATGTTACGTGGTGAGTATGTGGGTATTCACCACAAAATTCTTTTAATTTTTTCATACATTTAAAATTTTTCATTATAAAATTGTGGACAAAACAATAACCCTGTGAGACCAAAAATCATACTCTCCTCTGACAGATGCAGAAGCAGGCCGGGGAGCACTGGTCATTTGCCCAAGATCACACAGCAAATGAGCAGGGGCTAAAGGTCAGGTAGGCCCTGGGGCGAACTCCAAAGCCCAAGGTCTTTCCACGACACATGCTGCAAAGCATGTTGCTTCCCAGCTGTCTTTTTCCTCCAGTGCCCACCCAGGGCACCAGAAGTGCCAGAAGCCTGCAGGTGGCTTGGAGACGAGGCCTGCTGGCTCTTGCAGCTCATGTAACCCCTCTGGACGATGGGGACTGACTGGTGGTGTTTTCTCCACAGGTTTCTCTGTGGGACAGTGACAGGAACCTATACCAAGGCCAGCTCCTCGCCTGCCCCACCACCCCCTGGGCCTAAGATCCCTGCAAGGCTAAGTGAAAGACTGCTACCTGACAGCGTACTAATGGGAACAGCTCTGTCATCGTCCCCATAAATGGCAGGATGAACAGAGGTCTGGTCCTACTGTCCAAGTGCCCTCCCTCCACTCGCATATTTTGTCACATGGAGGCTGCTGTGGAGGCCCAGTCCCTTCAGCCCATGAGTCTGGTGATGTGGCTCTTCTACCTGGACAGTTTTTACCAACAGTGACTTTTCTGCTTCCCTTCCTAGCTTATAGGTTTTTCTTCTTTTCCGGTGACATTTTCCTTTCAATGTGAGTTCTACGCCACATAATGCAGCTGCCATCTGCCTCCTAAGCCCCTGGCTCAGTGTGGGGCTGGAGTACACAGCCTCCTAATTCCTCTGCACCCGGCATACCACTACCATTCCCCCTGGCCTCTCCCACTAACCCCTTCCCTTTGATCTGCCGCCTCCAGACAGATTGAGGCTAGAACGCAGAGGAGATGCTCCGCCAAAGGCACCGACCCCAGCCAGCACAAGGGATCAGGATACAGCCGGCTGCATGGAAGCCTGGGACAAAGAAACCATGGATGCTGCCATTCCGGGACAAAGCCTTCGCTTTAAAAACAGAGCTACATCCGGGCGTGGTGGCGCATGCTTATAATCCCAGTACTTGGGAGGCTGAGACCAGAGGATCTGGGTTCGTGGCCAGCCTCAGCTACTTAGTGAGACTCTATTTCAAAATAAAGAATAAAAAAATAGGGAGGGGGTGTAGTTTGGAAGTAGAATGCCCCTGGGTTCAATCCTTAGTACCACAAAAAAACAAATAAATAAAAATAAATAAATAAAAAAACAAAGCCACAAAGCTAGGTGTGGTGGTACATGCCTGGAATCCCTGTATTTGGGAGGCTTAGACAGGAGGATCACAGGTTTGGGGACAACTTCAGCAAATAGTGAGACTCTCATCAATCTGGCGAGACTGTTTCAAAATAAAAATAAAATAGGGCCAAGTGTGGTGGCACACGCTTGTAATCTCAGTACTTAGCAGGATCACAGGTTCTCGGCCAGCCTCGGCTACTTAGTGAGGCCCTCCATAACTTAGTGAGACCTTATTTCAAAATAAAAAATTAAAAATAGGGCTGTGGGTATAGCTCAGAGGTAGAATGTCCCTGGGTTCAATCCCTGGTACTACACACACACAAAAAAAATGAAGCCACAAGCCAGGCATGGTGGTGTACACTTGTAAACCAGTACCCCGGGAGGCTGAGACAGGAAGATCACAGGTTCATGGCCAGCCTCAGCAACTTAGGGAGGCCCTCTGCAACTTAGTGAGACCCTGTTTCAAAATAAAAAATAAAATAGAACTAAGGTATAGCTCAAAGGCAGAATGCCCCTGGGTTCCATCCCCAGTACTACCGCCCCCCCCCCCAAAAAAAACAAACAAATAAAGCCACAGCAGCCCTCCTTCTTTCCCTCCCAACCACAGCCTAGGACTTTGCTCACGACCGCTCAGTGACTCCAGAAACGCAGCACAGCAGTCTGGCCCCGGATTCATGGACCACTCCTGGTAGAGCCAAGAGGCCACCCCCGTCATCTCACAGGTAAGTCACACAGTAAAAGCATTAACAGCCAACACTTAGCTAATGTTTATATGCTCATGGTTGCTTTCTTCTCTCAGCAAGCTATAAAGTAGGTAGTGTTCGTTACTTCACAAGTTGAGAAACAAACTAACAAGACCCAAGTGTGAGTCTTAACTCCCTCACACACTGTGCTGCTAGGCAAATTACTTATTTCTGTGATGTGGAAATCCATACTCAACACCACTTGCTGCCCCTCATGACAAACTCACCAGGCCACGGAAGGATTTGGGGTCAGAGGCCACGGAATCCGAGAGCTGTGGTTCCTTAATGTGCTCACTCATCTCCAACTCCTGGGGAGACAGACCCACAGAGAAATCCTGAGCAGGGCAGAGGTCAGGGTCACTGTCCGTGGAATTTCCAGCAGGCCCCAGTGCCAACAATGAGCTCAGCCCAAACTGATATCCCCTTCTCTTGAAACCCAAAGGGCCCTGCTGCCATTCTCTCCAGCGCACGTGCCAGACCCTCCACCCAGGCAGGGGCTCACAGTGGAAGGAGAGGTGAGGAGGCCTTTGGAACACAAGGAGATGGTTAGAAAGCTGGCAGTAAAACACAGAGTCAGAATAGCTCTTGAAATGAATTCCCTCACCTTCTGCCTGGAGGAAGAACTGGACTGGGGGATGGAGAGTCTATGGTAAAGGGTCTCCCTACTCAGATCTACTTCTATCCATTTTAGTCACTGGCCTAGTGTGGCGACAGCAATTGCTTCCATGTCTTGGATTTGTTGAGAAAGAGCTACAGAAATCAATGAGAAGAGTCTTCTTGTAACCTAATCTACCTATGCTGGGGCAGAGCACTCCCAAATGTGATTCCCTGTGCCCTCCCTACACAGATGCGTGTGTGTACACACACACACACGCACACACACACACACACACACACACGCACGCACACACGCACGCACACACGCATACACACACACTCACACACACTTCTTTCCCCATAGGAACTCAAGACTAGAAGGTGGAGAGAAGGTAAGAGAAAAGAAGAGCACGGATCCTCAGCCCAGCAGGACTGCGGTTTCATTCAGGATTTTACTGCCTGCGAGGCCCAGGCGTATGTATCACATTCCGGGGTTCTGGCCAATGCTGACAGCCCAGTGCAGGGCCTGCAAACGAAGCTCCAGCTCAGTGATTAAGATGTGGGGAGGGGAAGCCACGCTTTGCTGGAAGAGAGCAGTACAGGTTGAGCGGCAACTGCCTAGGGTACAGGGCGACTTACCTCGCTGACATCTGATCTGCTTGCTTTCTGGGCAGAAGTCTCCTTATTTGGCTCCTTGGCTGCCTCTTCCCTCCGGGCACTCTCCTGTCCTGCAGACACCGGGCCCTCTGGTAGCTCTTCTCTGGAGGCCTTGGCAGGCTGATCGTCAGGGTCGGTCCCAGGGGCCAAGGCACTGGTTGAAGTCTCAGGGTTACTCTTCTCACTCTCATCTTTTTCTGGGGGCCAAGGACTTTCCCTGCTTTCCTGTGGCCCTTTGCTGTCAGTGCTGCTGAAACTGCTGTCTGCGCCCTGGCTTAAGAGCTTGCCAGGAACTGGGGGACCGGCGGCATCGGACTCGAGAGAAACATCCTTCTCCACTGGATGACTTGTTCTCGGGGACTCCTAGAGAGCACAGACTGTATCAGAAAGGAGGACTTGAGGAATGTAGAGGGGCTCAGAAGTGCGCTACAAGCCAGATTCCCACAGGCCAGTGCTTGAGCTCTGACCCGGTGGCCATCTAACATCTGGACACTGTTCTGAAACACAGAGCAAGCTTGCCCAACAAACCTGACTCAGTTTCCCTATGGTGGCATGGACACACCCAACTGGACTCCAGCACTGATGGGCCTGGAAATCGCATCACTGGACCATTCAACCCTGTCATTCTCTGTCATACCCTCTACTAATAAAGCTGCCTCACTCCAGCCCCACTACCCAAGTCTTAAGACTACAAATGTAGAAGCTAAGTATCACTTAAGATAATGATGAGCAATCGTGTGAGAGAACGAGAGCCAAGTTCAGAATTTCTATTTTTTATTTTTCTTAGGCAACAGGGGAAAAAATAGGAGGGCCCTCCCTCCCAGGCCTCCTCTGTGCAAGATGGTCATCAGAGCCCTCCCTCCTGGCCCAGGGCCTCTCCTGCTGCTGGCTGAGAACTCCTGATCCTACCCTAAGACTCACACAAGAAGCACAATGACTAGTGCTATACTTTGGCTCTAGAATGTTCCCCAAAGGCCCCAGGGTTGCAGGCATGGTCCCCAGGACAGAGACACTGAGAGGTGGTGGGATCTTTAAGGGGTGGGCCCTAGTGGGAGGTCCTTGGGTTATTGGGGGCATGCCTTGAAGGGGACTGCAGGACACTGCTCCCATCCTCCTTCTGCTCTCTGGCTCATCACGTAGCGGATTTGCGCCATCACAGCTCCCGCCATGACACACTGCCTCACCACAGGCCCAAACAATAGACCCAATCGACCCTGGGCAGAAACCCCCAAAACTGGGAGTCAAAAACACATCTTCTTTTATAAGTTAATTATCTCAGGCACGTTCTTATACTGATGGAAATCTGACTAACACGAGTCATCAAAAGGTGCCAAGAGAAAAGCCTAAAAATATCATTTACTGATGCTCTAGTACGTGGTCATTGTCTGCAGGTCTGGCAATTACTGACACTAAGCCCAGCTCTCCACGGCTGGTGAAGAGAGACAGAAGAACGCAGCGATGCACGGTTCAGCTTTAGAGGAAGATGGCTCCACACCTGCAGATGTGTAACCTCAGGCAGGTAACATTCTCTGTGCCTCAGTTTCTTCTTGGAAATAACAAGGATGAGCCAAGCATGGTGGCGTATGCCTATAATCCCAGTACTTGTGAAGCCAAGACAGGAGGATCACAAGTTAGAGGCCAGCCTCAGCAACTTAGCAAGATACTATTTAAAATAAAAAAGGGCTGAGTGTGTAGCTCAGAGACAGAATGCCCCTGAATTCAATCCCCAGTACCAAATACATAAAATAAAAGGGTGCAGTGGTGCCTATCTCATAGGGTTGCTGGGAAGATCAAATGATGAGTTCACACTCATTGAGTTAAGAATGCAGAATCATGCCAGGCACACTGTAGTGTCTCGTAAAGGCTAATTAACATTACATCTGCTGAGCATCTTCTGCGTGCCAAACACTGCCTTGGGGAACCGAGCATGACCGAGACAAAGGCCTGCCCTAAAGAAATGAGCTAACACTGGGAAGAGCAAAATATCCCACATGGGCCTGGTCACAAGCCTTTACTGCTCAAAGCCAAGGAGCACTAGACACAGAGTAGCACTATCACCAGTCCTACCTATGCAGGTCCTCAAAAGAAAAGCAAGCCGGGCGTGGTGGTGCACGCTTGTAATCCCAGTACTTGGGAGGCTAAGATCAGAGGATCCAGGTTCGCAGCCAGCCTCAGCTACTTAGTGAGGCTTTCCACAACTTAGTGAGAAACTGTTTCAAAATAAAGAACAAATAGGACTCGGGGTGTAGCTCAGAGGTAGAATGCCCCTGGGTTCAATCCCCAGTACTGCAAAAAAAAAAAAAAAAAGAAAGAAAAAAGAAAAAGAAAAGGCTGAAGCGCAGAAGGTAGGGACCAACCAGTACTGCCCCTCCCAGCAGGCCAAGCTCACATGGAATGAATGTGCCATGACCCCCAACTGAGCAAAGGGGGAGACAAGCACCTCTTCTTCAGATAGGTGTGTCAGGCCAAGACCGAGCCTCACCCCCAGGAGCAGCCAGACTCGGAGGGAGTGCCATCACCAGTCTATGGGGCTGCACAGCACATGGACACCGAGGAGGAGGTAGGACGTCTTGGGGTGGTGAGGAGAGCCGGGTCAGACACACCTCACTCAGCAAGTGGGGCCAATCATCGGCCAGGCTCGTCAGGCTCGTCAGGCTCATCCAGGCTCTGCCGCTTGAAGGCAGGAGGGAAACCTGGCCCCAGAGGGTTGCCTGGAAAAAGACTTTGGCCAGGGGACAGCGAGGTATCAGACCCCGCACAGCACCTGTGGCCTCCGGGATGAAGTTCACACTCCCTCAGTGGGTCCACAGCCCTTCCCACCTGTGTCTCAAGGTTCATCCTCAGCCACACCCTGCACACATCTCCTCTTGGCTGCAGGTAAACCTCACGCTATTTCTCTACTTTGCCAGGCACTTTTTTTTTTCTTTTTTCACTGCTGAAGATCAAACCTGCCAACTCTGCCCTGTACATTCTTACACACTGACACACACACACACACACACACACACACACACACACACACACTGTCTGTCTGTGTGTGTATCTATCTATCTCTATCTCTCTCTCTCCCCACCCCCCCAATCTCCTGAAAAACTCCCACTAGCCCTCACAGCATCTCCTCTTGCAGGAAGCTTTCACTGATCTGTAGGGCAGCTGATTGAGACGGGCCTTCCCCGTACTCTGTCATAACAGCCATTATAATTGTTGGTCTCCTTTGTCTGTTGCCCTCACCAGATTAGTTCCCTATTGTCTTCAGTATCTGGTTGCTGGCACATAAAAGATACCCAGTAAAGGCTTATTCACTGAATTTTTAAAAATGAATGAAGGTGTAATGTAGAGGTAGGAGCTAACGCTTCCCTTCTGACTCTGCCAAATGCAGATGTAATGTTTTATTTATTGTCAAGGACATAAAGGGATTAGGCTATATTTGTCATGGTGCTTATGAAATAAAAATAGCTAAATAAATGTTAACTATTAATTAGGTATCAATTAACTACTCAAATTAATGAAAAAACAAGTAACCTATAAAAAATCAAGAAAATATCGGTGGCCAGGAGGTAGCTCAAGACAAAGCAATTGCCCAGTGTGCCTAAGGCCCTGGGTTCAATCCCTGGCACCAAAGGAGGGAAAACTCAGATACAAGTAGGGATTCCCACCTTTATTCCTGAGAGAACACAGCCAGACTACAAGTTAGTCTAGCTAGCCCAATCTAGCTAACTCACAAGTTTAAATTCTTCAAAAGATTTTCAGCTCGGTGTGTATCTCAGTGGTAGACGATGTTCTTAACACGCATGAAGACCTGGGTTCCATTCCCAGCCCTCACCAAAAAAAGATTTTCAGTGATGGAGCTGATCTTTGCTTACTTAATATTAAATTATTAAAACATGGCTAATACTAAAATGAATGAGTCTGCAATTTTTGCATACATGTTGATGAACTACAATGGCGGGCTAGCCAAAGGCCCACCTAGAGGGTGGAGATGCAGGGAAAGACTCAACACTGATTACAGGTTCCCCAAAATGGATGAATGAGACTTGAACATCTCATCTGACTCCAGGCTGACCTCTTCCACCCAGCCCCTGCTCCCTGGCTGAGCCCCGGCCAGCAAGCACACTCTGGGCTCCGTGGGTACGCGGCTTTGCCCTCGGCCCACCTGTGCTCACACTCCTCTGTCTCCTCCCACCGCCGCCCCAGGGTCTGGAGTATCTCAAGGCACAGGAAGGGAGCTGCAGGGGAGTACCTGTAAGAACCACTTCACGAATATTTAATGGCCCGGCCATGAGCACTCCAGGGCTGCTGCCCAGGGGCTCCTGGGATGCTTAGAGCACAAGAGGGGGTCATGAGGAATGAGGAACTCCACTCCAAACCCAGGCACTGGCCCTCTTCTGGGGAGACCCCCACCAAGCCAACCGTCAGTCCAGTGTGCTTTCTAGGCCTCGTGCCGCAGGGTTGGTCTCGACGCTTTGCACAGCGCTCTGGTGCAGTTAGCACTTTCTGATCACACTGACATCATCGTGTTATTTCTAAGCCCAGGCACCCTCCCGCTCCTTTGATCTGCTGATGGGCTTTTCATCAGCGCCACATGGCCGCATACCGCCTGCTTGCCCACCCTCTGCCTCCCCCTCTTGCGTATACTCATCCTCAGTGCCAGTTCCACAAACCTTTCCCTTTTGAGTCTGTAATAGTCTAGAGAAGGAGGGAGGAGACACAAGGAGAGCTGCATTCTTGCCACTCTACTGCCCTCTCGTGGAATCACAAGCAAAGTGACTGCTCGGTGACATGAGGCAGAACTAGTCCAAGAAGGAAAGGGCCATCAGGGCTGCTGAGATGCCCAGGGACGGGGAAAGGAGGACGGTTCAGAGGACCCGAGGACTGTATGCTGCGACA
Source organism: Graphiurus murinus (assembly GCA_004027655.1). Lineage (NCBI taxonomy): Eukaryota > Metazoa > Chordata > Mammalia > Rodentia > Gliridae > Graphiurus > Graphiurus murinus. Next base: position 39,354 of record PVLC010009627.1, on the reverse strand, counting down.
AAAGCCATCTTCAAAGGGCAGGCCCCAAGCATAAGCAGCTCTGCCTCTCCCAAACCCCGTTCATCCCACTGCTAACATCTCCCAACAGAAAGAGCCCTGATTTCTGCCTGAGGTTAGAACACAGGAACCCCAAACCCCATGTGGCAGAGACCTGAATCTGCTAGCATGCTGGAGAGAGGGGGGGAGGTAGACGGAACATTACCCACTCCAGACGTCTCCCCTACACCGCAGTGCCTACTCATATTAAAGACACAGTAAAAATGTTTGAAAGCTCACACCCCTCCACCAAAAACAAAGCACATAACCATCTGAAGGAAAGCTTTAAGAAACCCTGGACATCTAGGCGTGGTGGTGCACATTTGTAATCCCAGTACTTGGGAGACTAAGACCGGAGGATCCAGGTTTGCAGCCAACCTCGGCTACTTAGCGAGGCCCTCCACAACTTGGTGAGACCCTGTTTCAAAACAAACAAAAAAAAAGAATAAAAAATAAGATTGGAGGTGTAGCTCAGAGGTAGAAGTAGAATGCCCCTGAGTTCCATCCCCAGTACTGGAAAAAAAAAAAAAACAAGACATGTCAAAGAAGAAAATGTCTTTCTGTTGACATTTGTTATCCATTATGAAGTAAATGTTAAGTAACCCAAGGTCAAAGTGAATCATGATAATCCACATGGGGACGTCAATCTACCAACTGAAAGCAAGGACCAAGTATATACTCAACCTAGAACCTGAGAAAGCCAAGGAAAGAGAAAACTCCACCCACTGCCCGTCCCAGCACGGTTCGCTAGCTCATTCATTCATTCATTCATTCATTCTCTAGACTGCTAAACAAACATATCTGAACACTTCCTACACTCCAAGCAGTGAGCTGGGTGCTGGATATACAGACATGAATAGGACAGAGTCTCCACCCTCAGCTTGCTCAGTATCTAGGGAACGACTCTCTTTCTCCAAGAGTAAGTCAGTCTTCTTGAAACCCTTACTGCTATTCATGGTCATCCTCCTACACACTGAGCTGGAGCATTTCCTTTGATTCCATTAATCAGAATAGGTCTTTTTCTTTTCTTTTTTATTGTCCTAGAGATTGAACCTAGGACATTCTACCTCTGAGCTACTCCTTGGCCACTTTTTATTTTGAACAGGGTCTCGCTAAGTTGCTGAGGCTGGCCTTGAACCTGCAATCCTCCTGTCTCAGCCTCCATCTGTGTGTGTGTGTGTGTGTGTGTGTGTGTGTGTGTGTGTATTACTGGGTTTTGAACCCAGGGACATTCTATCTCCAAGGTAGACCCCCCAGCCCTAATTTTTATTCTTTATTTTTGAAACAGGGTCTCACTAAGTTGCAGAAGGCCTCACTAGTAACTGAGGCTGGCTGCGAACCTGTGATCCTCCTGCCTCAGCCTCCCAAGTACTGGGATTACAAGCATACACCATCACACCCAGCTCAGCCTTCACCTTAATGACAGACAAGACGACAACCAAGTTGTCATGTGAGGGAACCAAACAGACTGAAAGCTTTGGCTGTACCTCAACCACACTGGGCCCACTCAAAGGAACAGTTTCAAAGTAGAAGTGGGTCACGTTGATGATACAGATGGGACACCCAGAGAAAAGTGCCAGATTTGGCAGAAAGTGTTAAAGTCACAATCGAGCTTATGTGATTATGCAGAACCAGTAAGTTAGTTTCTGAGCTAACAGTCAAAGCCTAACCGAAAAGGGTCCTGCCCCCCGGTATGGCTGGTCACCTTGGAAGAGCCGTCTGCAGCCAGGCCTCAAGTATCAAAATCAGGCCCTGTCAGCCAGCATCTAAAACCTCAGCTGCATCCCTGAGAGGAGGGCTTCTGTCTTACTGGCAGGCTTGGGGTCATTCTAATTAAGTGTGAATGGTAACTTGTTTGATTTTTAAGGTGATGAGGGTACTTAAAAGAATCTGATATAGTAGACTGAAAAGTTTTCACTGACTGAGCTTGTAGCCAATATGTAAATGTTTGGGCAAATCTAACTTGTTGACTTCATGATTCATGGTTTGTGAACATGTTTAGAATATTTAGAGAAATGTGAACTGTTTAAAAATTAATAAAGCAAAGCTGGGTGTGGTGGCACACACTTGTAATCCCAGTAACTTGGGAGGCTGAGACAGGAGGATCGCAGGTTCACAGCCAACCTCAGCAACTTAGTGAGGTCCTCTGCAACTTAGTGAGACCCTGTTTCAAAATTTTAAAAAAAAGAATAAAATTAGGACTGGGGGTGTAGCTCAGAGGTAGAATGCCCCTGGGTTCCATCCCTAGTACCACAAAAAAATTTTTTTTAATTAATAGACTAGATAGAAAACATACAGTACAGAGTCTTTCTTTCCAAATGCACATACACACTGGGTTAGGTCTTATTATTTATAAAGAACTTTCTGGTGGCAGCAGAGGGCATACTGTGGAGAAAGTGAGTAGAACTGGAGGGGGTGTTCCAGAAGCTATGACCAGCCCTCCAACCTTGGCTCAAGCTGTCTGTCTAGAATATTCCCTTATACCCTCCATGTCTAACATGTAGTTACTCTTCAAGACTCAGGTCAAATGCTACCTCATCCACCAAGTTTTCTTGGATGTCCAGGCATGCCTCACTTATGCTCCTACAACCCACAGCACCTAGCAAAGCGCCTCATCTGGGGACATCTGACAAATGGTTACTTGCTGCATGAGCGAAAGAATGGGTTCCCTACTCTCCTGTCCTCCCCTACGGACCAGAAATCCTGGACAGGACTGGGACAAATGGTTCTCTTTCCAAACATGCAACCCCTACACAGGAAGGCTTTAGAGGAGGAGGGTCGACTGAGCTAAGGCGTCCACTGGCAGGGCTTCAACTCTTACCTCATATTCAAAGTTCCCCCCCAGGGCTCCCAGATCCAGGTGCAGGTTCTTGAGAAGCTCACAGGAACTGTGAACACTCTGGAAATAAAAATGATTGTGGGTAGTAAGTCCACAGGAACTGGGCACGCCAAGGAAGGAGTGGGGTACTGCTCAGTGGGCAGTGGTGGCAAGCAGAGCTTCAGGCGACTCCAGGGCAGGACCCCCACTAAGGCAGCCTCGCCAAGCAGCCCGTCTCCAGTGCGAGCAATGCTTTGTGCCCAGCAATGGCCAAGAAGCTCCTTGCTGGTCATGCTTTCTGGCTCTGACCTCGGAAGCAAATAGACTGGTGAGGAAATGAAGCCATGGCTGGGAAATAGTGTTTGCTTCTTTTTAAAGTAGAGATGTAACCAGGCATAGTGGCACATGCCTACAGTCCAGGCTACTAAGGAAGCTACAACAGGAAGATCACTTGAGCCCAGGAGGTGGAAACCAGCCTCAGCAAAAGTGGCACCCCATCTCAGAAAACAAAAAAATAGCCCAGCAGTTCACCAAAAAGTGCAGCCAACTCGTGTATCCATCAACAGACGAGTGGCTAAGCAATACATGGTACAAACATATGATGGAATGTTAATCAGCCTTCAAAAGAAAGGACGTTCTAATACACGGTACAACATGAACCTTGAAACATGCTAAGTAAAAGATATCAGACACAAAAGGAAAAACAGTCTATGATTCCCCTTATATAAAATACCTAGAATAAACAAATTCATAGAGATATAAAATGATTAGAGGTTACCAGGGGCTGGAAAATGGGGAATGGGAGTTTTTGTTTAATAGGTATAATTTCTCTTTGGGATTCTGAAAGTTCTAGAAATGGATAGTGCTGATGGCTGCACAACATTGTGAAGGTATTTAATGCTACTGTACATTTAAAAATGGTTAAGATGAGCCGGGCGTAGTGGCGTACACTTGTAATCCCAGTACTTGGGAGGCTGAGACAGGAGGATCACAGATTTGCGGCCAACTCAGCTACTTAGTGAGGCCCTCCACAACTTAGTGAGACCTTGTTTCAAAATAAAGAATAAAAAATGGGGCTAGGGGTATAGCTCAGAGACAGAATGCCCCTGGATTCAATACCTAGTACCACAAGAAAGAAGGAAGGAGGGAAGGAAGGAAGGAAAGAAGAAAGAAAGGTAAATAGATTGGTTAGGATGGCAAAATCTATGTTAGATAGTTTACCAAAATGAGAATTTTTTTTAAGCCAGGTGTGGTGGTACACTCCTATAATCCTGGCAACTTGGGAGGTTAAGGCAGGAAGATCACAAGTTTGACACCAGCCTGGGCAGTTGAGCAAGACACTATCTCAAATTTTTATTTAAAAAGGGGTGGGGAGAGCCGGGCGTGGTGGCGCACGCTTGTAATCCCAGCATTTGGGAGGCTGAGACTGAAGGATCTGAGTTCACGGCCAGCCTCAGCTGCTTAGTGAGGCCCTCTGCAACTTAGTGAGATCCTGTTTCAAAATAAGGAATAAAATAGGGCTGGAGTATATAGCTTGGAGGTAGAATGCCCCTGGGTTCTATCCCCAGTACCACAAAGGGGGGGGGACTAGGGGTGTGCCTCAGAGCACTTGCCTAGCATACACAAAGCCCTGGATTCAATCCCCAATACAGTGAAAAAAAAAATATTTTTTAATAGTGCAGAGGGAGCCAGGTGTGATGGTACACACCTGTACTTGGGAGGCTGAAACAAAAGGATAGCAGGTTCATCACCAGCCTCAGCAACTTAGGGAGGCTTTCAGCAACCTAGTGAGACCCTATTCCAAAATAAAAAACAACATAAGGCTGGGGGTATAGCTCGGAAGTAGAATGCCCTGGGTTCAATCCCCAGTACCACACACAAAAAAAATTAAATAATAAATAAATAGTGCAAGGGTTTGCAGGCCAGGAAGAGGACCTCATCATTACCTGGTTGTCGCTCTCCTCCTCATCCTCCTCATTGGTCTCCTCCTCGAAGGCCAAGAGGCTGAAAGGATTCTTGTCTTCATGGGTGGAGCCCAAGACACCCTTTGTATATGCAGAAGTCTTAAGACCCTGTGGAGGCTCCAAAATAAAGAAGAAAAAAAATATATCAAGAGGGTCGCCAGGAAGTCCTTCAGAATGACTTGGAGTGCCTTTCCCCCTCCACGCCCACGAATCTGACCTGGCCACTCTCGCTCACACGGCTGACTCCCCTCCCTCTCCAACTCCAACTGCCCTGGCTGCGTGGACATCACATGGTCTGTCCTCCACTGCCCAGAGTCCACAGTCAGCACTGTGACTCATCTCAAGACTGAGCCTACTCCACTTCTCACAGTTCTAGCGCCCACGCTCACTGGACACACGTGCACCCGGGAAAGCACTCACCAGCGGGTCTCCGAGCTGGCCGGGCTCGGCTGAGCTCCCCGGGCTCCCGCTCTGAGATCCAAGAAGAGCAAAGGCTGGGGCATCCGGGAGGCCTCGTGAGGAAGCTAGGCTCCCAAGAGGAGCATGGACCGGGGCTAACGAGAAACCCAGGGCCTGGGCAACAGAAAACATCATGTTACAAACCCAAGAAGCTACATGGCTCTGAGAGTGTTGGAGACAGATATAAAAATAAAACGGCTAAACCCTGCCCACTCAATTTAAACCGCCTCCGCTCAGAGGCTGCTAATGAAACACAATATCCAGAAATTACCATTGTGCCAACTATGTGAGAAATCACAGGCTGGCTTCCTGATTTCCCTAACCCAGACGCTAGCTCACACCCACAGTTCTCTTACATCTGGTAGGTGCTGCGTGGGGCTCTGCTGTCCTTTCAGAAGCCGTATAGGAAATGTGCACTCACTTACCAGAAAGAGAAGTCTCAATAGATAAAGTTTAAAATTGATGAGAAAAAGTGGTCTCAGCATATTATTGACAAAGAAGAACGTACACACCACAAGTGGCTGCCTCTGGGGAAGGCTCTGTACACAGGAGAACTATACTGTACTTTGTCATATGCCTTTTATACAACTATGGGCATGGATTATTTTAATTAAAATAAACAGAACTACAGAAAAATATGCATAAGCAACAAAAGAACTCTTTCCACTCTCCGCTGAGAAAGGTGACTGACAGGAGCTTTGCTGGAGTAGCGACAGACGGACGCCAGGTCCCTTTGTCTCCCAGTTCTCACAAAGGCTTCTCGCCAGTGAGGACTGGGACCCAAACATGGGAGACTCTCCGCTCCCAGGTCACACATCCGCACGACAAAGAGGTGCATGCTGGCTGAGCTCTGCTGAGCAGCTCCAATGGGACATGACGGTAAGGGTGGCAAGAGGCCCAGGCACCCAGACGTAATGGGATTGCTATTACCAGTGATTCACATCGTGGGCATACGGGTTTAACAGAAGCAGAGGCCAAAACAGAATTCTGAAGACTTTTTGTGTGTGTGTGGTACTGAGGATTGAACTAAGGGGCATTCTACCTTCGAGCTATACCTCCAGCCTTATTTTTTATTCTTTATTTTGAAACAGGGTCTCACTAAGTTGTGGAGTGCCTCACTAGATAGCTGAGGCTGGCCACAAACCCAGATCCTCCAGTGTCAGCCTCCCAAATGCTGGGATTACAAGCATGCGCCACCACACCCGGCTTCTGAAGACAATTTATAACAGCTCTTCAAAATTCATTTCTCAGACTTAAAATGTATAAGCTGGGCATGGTGGAGAACGCTTGTAATTCCAGTACTTGGGAGGCTAAGATGGGAGGGTTGCAGGTTTTCGGCAGCCTCGGCTACTTAGTGAGGCCCTCCGCAATTTAATGAGACCTTGTTTCAAAATAAAGAATAAAAAATAGGGCTGGGGGCGCAGCTCGGAGGTAGAATGCCCCTTGGTTCAATCCTCAGTACCGCAAAAAAAAATATATATATATATATATACATACATATATATAAAACACACACACACACACACAAAAAAAAAACAAAGCAAAAAACTCCATTCCTTTCTAACCCCACAGAGACTGAAGAGAGAAAGGGGACCCTGAGTAGTACATTAAACTTATGTAGAGTAAATATCTGGCCACTTGCTATAATTTGTGTGTAATATGTCCCCAAAATTAAAATGGTACATCTAGAATCAACAACTCTTTAACCCTTCTTGTTCTAGAGAAACCAAAGGGCGCTGGTTAATATGGTTAGATGGGGCTGGGTGTGGTGGTGCACGCTTGTAATCCCAGCATTTGGGAGGCTGAGACAGGAGGATCCGGGTTCACAGCCAGACTCAGCTAAGGCCCTCTGCAACTTAGGAAGACCCTGTTTCAAAAATAAAAGAATAAAAAATAGGGCTGGGGTTATAGCTCGGAGGTAGAATGCCCCTAAGTTAAATCCCCAGTACCGCAAAAAAAAAAAAA
>PVLC010009627.1:0-32012 GCA_004027655.1 Graphiurus murinus | reverse complement strand
TAACTTTTTCCTCTTCCTCCACTAGAAAATTAAGTAATTAATAGATTCCTTGAAGGGTAGCATCACCACTTATTAAAGCATATATGGTCAGAATAATCAATTATCAGGTTTTCTTGGGCGGGGGGAGAAGAAGGGACCCAGAGGAGGGCAAGCTGAGGAAGTTCAGACCAGCCATCTTCTCGACCACGCCTCAGCACAGGGCCAGGCCACCTGGTGGGCCTTAGCAGGGACTATTTCTGCACAAAGTGGGTATCAGGTGCTCAGCTGAAAGGTGAGATGAGAACTACTCCTGGGCCTCTGTAGGTCCTGATCATCTGGCCCCCTGAGGAATGCCTCTGTTAGGGAGAAAAGGAGCTGATGATCATAAAACTAGCCAACAGTGCCTGAGCACCAGGCTCTGGCTAAACACCTTAGAGTCTCATTTCACTCTCACAATGACCTGAAGTAGCTTCTGCCATATCCACAGACCCTACGTGAGCAAAGAAAAGTTGGTGAGGTAAAGACCTCTGCCCAAAGCCACAGTGCCACCAAGGAGCGGATGGGACTGGGACCCAGGACTACCTCTGAGAGACTATTTCCTACCACCTCCTGACTGTGGCAAAAAAAAAAAGAGGCAGAGGGGAGCTGCTCCAAGAGAAGTGTGAGCAAATGAGGCCCACTCCTCCTGTCTTTGGTCCTTCCAACCAACCCCAGCATATCAGTAAAATAAATTCCTCCCTCATAGGATTTATGGAGAATTACAGACGCCTAGCATGGCTAATTTGCTAGCATGCTGGGGGCTTGAGGGAGGGAGACAGGCATGTCGGTGGCTTTGTTCTCCCAGGCCTTGACTAAATCAGTGGTTAGCAGGAAATTATATATTCCTAGCTCCGAGCTGATCATCTTCTATAAATGGCCATTAACCCTGAGTACAGGGCTGTGTGTGGCATTGTCCTTCAGAGCACATAAACTTGCTGCCATTGGGCTAATTAAAACTTGCAGGATAATCTGGAGCTTATCCGATATTTATAGTGCTATGGTAGTTATTAGAGCTAACAGAGAACCAATGCACGCCAGCAATTAGGAACCAGAGGGAACCACTGGGTAAAGCAACAGCTGGGCCACTGCACACAGCGGAGAAACTCAGACTGATCCCTCCGGTCTCTGATCCAACTGGACCCGAATGAAGAGGAGGATAACTCTTTCAAAGAACAAAGCACCAGAATGACAGGGCAAGCCCAATCCTTGGGAAGTCCCATTAGAGGAGGAGGAGTAGTCACACAGGGTCTGCACAAACTTGACACACTGGCCATGGGGATTCCTGGGGAACCTGGGAGGCTATGAGCAGAAGCTGCTCACTGAGTGGCAGGAGGAGACTGTGGGCTTCGGTCCTTCACTAGAGCATCACCAAGAAGGGACAAGATCAGAGAGTTGGGATACGGTGCCTACTTGGGAGGATCCCTCTCTAGAATGAGCTGATGAGAAAGGCTTCCCAAATCCTACAGCGTGCCTGGATCCTGGGTGAGGGCCAGGATCAGCACCACCCCACTACCTTCGGAACTGCCTTCAAAGCCTGTGAACCACTTGTGAGTTACAGTTAGACCCAGGGAAAGGAAGTCATGGACACCCTCAGCCCTATCTTGCAGGTGATGGGGTGGAAGGAATGTGAAATACACATCATCCCCTAAGACAGCCATCTGAGTAGTTCAGGGACCAACAGTCACCAAGGGCAGGTGTGTAACAGGAAAACAGGCCTGAGAGCTACGGTAGGTAGCTCCACTTGCTCCCTCCCTGCTGAGTTCACTGCGGCCAGAGGCCCCAGACCACCTCCCTAAAAAGCCTACCTGGTTTAGAAGTTGCATCCTGCCTGGCTCTGCAGCAGACCCTCTGCTGGAACTCGGCTCGACTAGCCCCTGCCTGAGGGGGCTGCTGCTTGGCTGGCAAGGGGCTTGCTGAGCAGCCTCCTGCCCCGCAGGAGCGAGGGCCACCTCCTGAGGACGCTCCAGCAGCTCCGAACCCCAAGCCAGAAACTTCGAGTCCCTGTCCGTGGCTCTGAGGGCCTCGTGCTCAGCCTCGCTAGACATCCTGGAAGACTCAGCAGCCATGCAACACACCATGCTGGCGATGTCTTTGCACGGCATTTCCTGCATGCTCTCAGGCAGCCCCAGGCCCTCTAGCCGCCTGGAGATCTTGACCATCTGCAGGATGTGCTGGTAGAACCTCTGATCCTCAGAGTAGTCTTCACTCTCTGACTGCTCCTCAGGGGAGCTTTGCAGGTGGGGCAACTGGGGCACCAGGCAGGGGTAGGGGTGCTGCTCTCTGGACCTGGGGCCTGACTGGTCCACACAGGGCACAGGTGCCTGGGTGCTCTTTAGGTCCCAAGGGAAGTTGTTCACCTCGCCCAGGATCTGAGAGCCCAGGTGCAAAGCCAGGCTGCTGCTGCTGCTGCTGCTGCTGCCACTGCTGCTCTCCAAATCGGACCCAGACACACTCGCCTTTCTATCTTCACCGGGGAGTTCTGGAGACCCTGGGGGATGTCTCTTCTCACTGGCAGGAGTCCCTGCAAGGGCATTCTGAGCTGGCTCTGAGGCCAGGACATCAGGTCGTATCAGGAATAGTCCCTGCGGTGGATCTTCAGCAGAGGCCCCTGGAGCCTCAGGGGTGCCGGGCTCTGCTTCCTGGTGGCTCCCGGGGGTGTCCTTGTTGACAAGCTTGGAGACTTGGCCAAGCCACAGTCCTGGAGACTCTCTCCTTCGCCTCCCCCTGCCCAGGCTCCCACCCTCCCCAGGAACTCCCTGCCAGCTCAGGTCTTCCACTGGGCTGCCATCTAGTAAGAAAAGCTTGCTCTTCCCTGTAGGCGGCATGTGGTCAGAACAAGGGGACAGGCAGGGTTCTTCCTCCAGGGACAGCAAGGGGATGGGGCTGTGCTCCTTGTCTCCACCAGGGCCAGTGGAGCTCAGCGTGGTTCTGCTGTGACTGGGCTGCTTCGGCTGCTCCCCTCTCATCTCTGGGCCCTTGATGGTTTCAGAAAACCTAGAGCAGACAGGGGCCTGGCTCTTGCTTTCTAACACGTCCTGCCCATTCTGAAGAGGCTCAGTATTCTGAAGGCCCTGGGCACTGAGTCTCTGCTGTCTGGTCTTCATTTCCAGCTCTTCTATTTCAGGGTCTGAGAACCCCAGGGAGATTTTCTCTGTTGCCTTCTGGGGTATCTCCAGATCCTGCTGATCTGCTAATTCTGCCCTGTGTTGGGCTGGAGCCCTGCCTAAGATTTTCTCCACGTCAGCAAAGATCTGGTGGGTCCGGGAAGCTTGGCCTTTGGAGAGTGGCTGCAGCTTGCTGGGGAAGGCACCCAGGCGAGGCCAAGGGATGTCGCCCAGCATACCCGGGCTCTTCCCTCTCTTAAAGGAGCCCTCACTTCTAGCCTGCATCTCTTGGTCTAGGTCCAGATCTGCAAGCCCAGGTGCTGGGAGAGGGGATGGGCCACGGAGAAAGGAGGAAGAAGGCAGAAATCCCTGCTCAGGCTGTGTTTCCTAGATGGGTATATAAACATGCAGAGAAAACTAAGGCAAAACACTCTAATTTATACTTGCCTTAAGCCCTTGGCAAGCACTTAGCCCAAACCCTCCCTCCATTTAAAGTAAAGCAGAAAGCAAAGAGGGAAGAAAAGCTAAACTCCCTTAAGATGAAAACGTGCTGCTTTCTAAGCTCCAGTTCCTTTCTCTGCACAGAGGAAGCTGGGCTAGATCGGTGCCTGCGGTCCTTGCTCCAGAGGGCAGGGGGACCACAGCGCCCAGAGGCCACTGTCAAGTGTGCATGGGGGACGAGGCATCACTGGGACCGATGTCCAGGCTCAACTAGAGCAGCTCCATTCCTCCATTCCTTGTTTTTAACAATGATTTGAAGATAGGGCTTTTACTACTAACGCAAGTCTGAAAATGGCCAGCCAGGTTGTCCCATGCTCCCATCTACTTCTCAGTTCTGCGACTAGTTAATTTTATAAAGTCTGTCAACCTTACCGAGGACACCCAGAAACTTCCTAAGAGGAAGAGAAGTGGGGAAACATGACCAGTGGCCTGAGCCTTGGAAATTCAGTTCAGCACCTCTCTGTCTGGGCACAAGAGATGCCCAGACAGAGATGAAACCCTAAAGACCAACCATCCCCCCAAAACATCCACACTAAACGCCACCTGGCTGGGAGTGACACCTCCAGAGGGCCCAAACCCCTGAGCCCAGGTCGTCCACCTGGCTCAGGCCTATCCTCTGGATAAGCCTGAGGTGCCACAATGATGGCCCCGGACTGCCCAGTTATCCTCATTTCCTGAACTCACGGCAGGAGCCTCTTTAGCCTTTTAGCACCAGGAACTCAGACACATACCCAGACCTGAGACCACCACCCAAGCCCTCTCCCCAGGACCCACACTTCACTCCCTCTCTCACCATCAGGCATGCCAAAGCCTGCCAGATGCCTGATCACCAGCTCAAATAATCCTGGGCTAGTGAAAAGCCCATTGGCCAAACTGCCTTCCAAATCTATTCGGAAATTACCTGTCCTCTTTTCTCTGCTAGAGAAGTGGGTTTGTTACTTGTTTCTCAGAACCATGAAGGATATGGCAGGGAAGGGAAGAAGGGATAAATATCACCAAAGCTTGAATGTGATAAAAAAGCTAAATTAATCAACAAGTGTACAAAGCCAGAATTGACACCTTAGGAAAGAAGACAGGGCTGGGAGTGTAGCTCAGTGCCTAATATTTGTGAGGCCCTGGGTTCAATCCCCAGGACTACAAGAGAAAAAGGAAAAAAAAAAAAAAAGTCAAATATGGTAACACACGCCTGTAATCCTAGTACTTAAGAAGCTGAGACAGGAGGATCACAAGTTTGAAGCCAGCCTCGGCAACTTAGTGAGACCCTGTTTCAAAATTTAAAAAGGGAGCCGGGCGTGGTGGCGCATGCTTGTAATCCCAGCATTTGGGAGGCTGAGACCGGAGGATCCGGGTTCACAGCCAGCCTTAGCTACCTAGTGAGGCACTCCACAACTTAGTGAGACTCGGTTTCAAAATAAAGAATAAAAAATAGGGCTGGGGGTATAGCTCGGAGGTAGAATGCCACTGAGTTCAATCCCCAGTACCGTAAAAAAAAAAATTTTAAAAAGGGCTAGGGGTGTAGCTCAAAGGTAGAACGCCCTTCGCCCTTGGGTTCAATCCCCAGTGCCAAAAAAAAACCAGAAATTTTGCTGGGGAAGTAAGCACCAGACCCTGGTGGGAAATAAAGACAATAAACAAAAGACAAGACAACCAGATCGGTGAGAAGGTTGAAGAACCTTTCCAGTGCTCTCCATGTGGCTGAGTTACCACGGGCCTCCTTCCTGCAGGTGGGGAGAAGGCCTGGGCCCTGCCCCACTCGCGATGGGGAGAGCCTGAGCCTCCCTTCAGCTTCAACTCACCTTAACCCCCTTGAAATGAGGGCAGTAACCTCTGCCTCCTAAGTTCAGACATGCTACAGGGACAAATAAAAGAATAATGGGTGAGAGAACTTTGAACTCAGTACAAAAGCTACTCAATACCACCATGATCACACTAGAATACAATTTCAGGTACTCACTACTAACCAACCACTGGCAACCAAGGTGAGCCAGAGCAGAGGCAGCCCAGGCATATCTGTGAATGTCGAAGGCACTGGCGTTCTAACAACTAAATCCACAACACTTTAAGACAAATAACCAGACCAGACTAAAATGGCCTGACTCCCTCATCTAGGCCCGCTGACCCCATCGACACCCTGCCCCCACTCTCCGAAGTGGCAGATCCCATCACTCCTTAGGCTCCTGCAAAACATCCTCTACAAAGCAGGCCCCCTCGCTAAGCTTACTATGTAACGCGTGATTTCCAAGGGGAGAAAAAGGAGTTATTTAAAGATGGCAACAACTGCTAGGAGTGCAAAGAAAAAAAATCTATCAGAAGGTAGGCAAGATTTAGATAATGTACTCTGAAGAATTCACTGCTGTTACATTATGCTGAAGCTCCTGGCTGCACACACTTACAGGGCCCACTACCCCTTGGGTTTCAGCCCCAGCCTGTCTAGGAGCTGGCATCCATGGACTTACCAGGGGACTTTTGGAGGTTTCTTTGTCCTTCTTTTCTTTCTTTTCCTTTTCTTTTTTCTTTTTCTTGTCTTTCTTCTTAATGGCCCCAGGAGTTGACAGCTTTCCCCGCTCTTGCACCACCAAGTTCCGATAGTGCTCATCACAGGGATGGTCCCACATGGATTGCCCGTTGGCAAAGTTGAAATAGTAAATATCACCTGTGATGTCCTGGCTGGGGAGGAGCAGAGTTCAGGAGTTAGTTCCTGCTCAGAACCAAAGCTCCATAGTGCTCATGTGTCCACGCCTGCATGCGCGCACACACACACAAAACACACACACACACACACACACACACACACACACACACACACACGGAAAAGAAGAAAAGGGAGTAGGAGGCAGAGAAGAAGGCACAAAGATTGATTAGCACAAAATGGAAGGGTACCATTTGACTAAGAGTAAGAAGTTAACTTAGATATAGGACCAATGGGTTGAGATACTTAAGGACTTCTTAATGCAAAAAAAAAAAAAAATTATATAATATACCATTGGAGGGATTAGCATATTAGAATTAGAAGGAAACCACCTGAAATCTTTAGCAAACATTAAAAGCATTCCCTTTAAGTTCAGGAACAAGAAATAGATGTCTTCTGTCACATTTCTTTTCTTGGCAATATTAAACAGAATTTCTAGCCAATGTAATAATACAAAGAAATAAATTTTAAAACTTTAATACTAGAGCCAGGCATGGTGATGCACATCTGTAATCCCAATCGTTGGGAGGCTGAAACAGGAGGATTGTAGGTTCAAAGCCAGCCTCAGCAACTTTGCAAGGCTCTCAGCAACTTAGCAAGACACTGTTCAAATAAAAAAATTAAATCAGGCTAGGGGGTGTAGCTCAGAGGTAAAATGCCCCTGGGTTCCATCCCTAGTACCAAACACACACACACACACACACACACACACACACACACACACACACACACACTTTAATACTGAAAATGAATAAAATTATTTGCAGATTATATGATTTTTTTCTGCATAGTACATGTAAAAGAATCTACAAACATTAGAAAAAGAACTTCTGATGTTGGCAGCTGGATGTACAAGATCAATAATAAAAAACAGTCCCACCTGCTCAAAAGGCTGAGGCAGGAGGAGCACTTGGGCAAATGAGCTCAAGACAACCCAGGCAACATAGGGATACTCCACCCCACCCTCAACAACCCCAAGAATTTATGACAGACTTTGATCCTAAAATTGATACAGAAGAGTAAATAATCAAGAATTGCCAAGACAAAATTAAAGATCATACAAAAAAGACCAGCCCTACCAAGGTTAACTCATAAAGCTATAATTAAAATAGTGTGGCACCCCAAGAAATTAGAAAAAGGAGGGCAAATAAAAGCCAAAATAAACCAAAAAAAGGAAATAATAAAGATCAGAGAAAAAAAAATCAATGAAATAGGAAAAAAAGAGAGAAATCAATAAAACCCAAAAACTAGTTCTTGAGGTTCTTGAGAAATCAACAAAATGTATAAACCTCTAGCCAGAGGAGAAAGAGAGAAAACATGAACACAATAATCAGTGTCAAGAATGACAGGACAGAGCCGGGCGTGGTGGCGCACGCTTGTAATCCCAGCATTCGGGAGGCTGAGACCAGAGGATCCGGGTTCGAGGCCAGCCTCAGCTACCTAGGGAGGCACTCCACAACTTAGTGAGACTCGGTTTCAAAATAAAGAATAAAAAATAGGGCTGGGGGTAAAGCTTGGAGGTAGAATGCCCCTGAGTTCAATCCCCAGTACTGAAAAAAAATAAAAAAGAATGATAGGACAGGGCTGGGGACGTAGCTCAATGGAAGTAATTGGCCTAAAATGATCCCCAGCACCACCGAGAAAAGAAAAAAAAAAAGAGAGAGATGAAATGGACATATTGCTTTAGAAGACACAAGCTACCAAAGTTCATTCAAGAAATAGTCTGGGTACAGTGGCACACACCTATAATCCCAGCAGCTTGGTAGACTGAGGCAGGAGGATAGCAAGTTCAAGGTGAGCCTGGGCAACTCGGTGAGAAGTCTCAAAAATATAAAGTAAAAAGGGCTAGGGTTATAGCTCAGTGATAGAGTACCCCTGGGTGTTATCCTCAAGACAGGAGAAGAAAAGAAAGAGGAAGAAGGGGGTCAGGGGGAGGAGGAGGAAGAGGAGGAGGAATTCTATATTTATTTAAGAAATTGGGTCTGTCCCACAAAGAAAACTCCAGGCCCAGACGACTTCACTAGTAAATTCTACCAAATAATTAAAGAAGAAATTACACCAATCCTACACAAACTTGTCCATAAAACTGAAGGGGAAGAACTTCACAAATCATTATATGAGGCCATTATTTACTTGATACCAAAACAAGACAAAGACAATCGGAGAAAAATGATACTATAGACTAATTTCCCCCATGCACAAAGATGCAATGATGCTTAATGAAATTTTGGAAAATCCAATCTAATAAAATATAAAAAGCATAATATATCATGACCAAGTAGAGTTTATTTCAGGAATATAAGGTTGGTTTAACATTTGAAAATCAATCAATATAAGATGACTACATGAACAGACCAAAAAAAAAAAAAAAACCCTATGATCCTATTAATAGATGCACAAAAAACATTTGATAAAATCCAACATCTATTCCTGGTTTAAATTCTCAGCAAGCAAAAAATAGAGGGACACTTTCTCATCCTGACAAAGGACATTTACTAGAAACCCACAGCTAACATCTACTTAATGATGAAAGACTAAATGATTTCCCCTAAGAGTAGCAAAGATGTCCTCTGTCACCACTTCTATTTAATTATACAGGAGGCTCAAGTCAGTGCAGCAAGGTAAGAAATAGAAATAAAGGATAACCAGATTAGAAAGGAAGAAGTAAAAATATCTTTAATCCCAGAAGACATAATAATCATCACTGTAGAAACTCCTATGGAATCTAAATCTACCAGACCTGACATAATTGAGTTTACCAATGTTGCACACTCCAAGATCAATACATGAAAACCAATTTTATTTCTATAAAAAAGCAACAAACAACTGGAAATTGAAAACATACCATTTATTGAAGCACCAAAAATATAAACTACTTAGGGGTAAATCTGATAAAATACAGGTAAGACACGTACACAAAGAAACTATAAAACATTTTTTAGAGATATTAAAGAAAACCTAAATAAGTGGAAACAGATCCTGTTCATGGCTTCAAAGACTCACTATTGTTTTAGATGTCAATTCTCCCCAAATTAATTTATATGCAATCCAAATCAAAATCTTAACAGGAAATTGCTGAGCTATTTCTAAAATCCATATGGAAATACAAAGGACATAGAATATGACTTTGAAAATGGAGAACAAGAGCCGGGTGTGGTGGCGCACACTTGTAATCCCAGCATTCGGGAGGCTGAGACCGGAGGATCCGGGTTCGCGGCCAGCCTCAGTTACCTTGTGAGGCACTCCGCAACTGAGACCCTGTTTCAAAATAGAGAATGAAAAATAGGGCTGGGGGTGTAGCTCGGAGGTAGAATGCCCCTGAGTTCAATCCCCAGTATCGCCAAAAAAAAGAAAGAAAATAGAGAACAAAGTTGGAGAATTTACCCAAAATGTTTTCAAGATTTATTATAGCCAGGTGTATATTCCAGTACTTGGGAGGTGGAGACAGGAGAATCACAAGTTCAAGGGTATCCTCAGCAACTTAACAATGGCCTCAGCAACTTAGCAAGACCGTTTCAACATAAAAAATAAGGTCTGGAAGTGTAGCCCAGAGGTAGAAGGTCTCTCCCTAGTACCAAGAAGAAGAAGGAAAAAAAAAAACTCATAGTTTTGGAAATTTTGGAAAATTCAATCTAATAAAATATAAAAAGCATAATATATCATGACCAAGTAGAGTTTATTTCAGGAATATAAGGTTGATTTAACATTTGAAAATCAATCAATATAAGATGACTTACATGAACAGACCAAAAAAAAAAAAAAAAAACACACCCTATGATCCTATCAATAGATGCACAAAAAACATTTGTTTTTTGAGACAGGACGATCACAGGGGCAGGGTTATGGCCAGCCTCAGCAACTTAGTGAGGCCCTGTTTCAATCCCCAGAAACACACACACAAAAAAAAGTCTAGAAGGAATTTAGCAATTAATAGTAATGACCCTAGAAAAAGGGAGTAGGGTAAAAGATAGCATATATAAGTAAGTTTTAATAACTTGTCATTTTGCAATAACAAAGCTACAATAACCAAGACAGAATGGTATGAGATAAAGACAGACAAATAGATCAATAGAAGACAGCAGAGAATCCAGACATAGACTATCATATATGGTTATTCTCAAAAATATCTAAATGTCCTTCAACATAAGAGCAGGTAAATAAATCAAGATTTATTTTTAATGTGGTACATGTGGGTTGGGGGGATAGCTTGGTAGTGGAATGTTTGCCTAATATGTGTAAGGCCATGAGATATAAGAATGAGGTTGATCTACATGTACTGACATAGAAGAGTGTATATAAAGTAGCACTTATGTGTTAAAAATAAAACCACGTGTGGGATGTGTAGTGTGAGTATCTGTGTTTTAAAGGGTGTGGAAGGAGAGAGGAGCTAGGGATGTAACTCAGTGAAGCACAGGCCTCGCATGCATGAGACCCTGAGTGTGATCAAGTCTAGAGCCAGGCCCAGTGGCACACACTTGTAAGCCCAGTACTTGGGAGGTTGAGATAGGAGGATGCAGGGGCAGAGTTATGGCCAGCCTCAGCAATCCCCAGAAACACACACACACACACAAAAAGTCTAGGAGGAATTTATCAATTAATAGTAATGACCCTGGAAAAAGGGAGTAGGGTAAAAGATAGCATACATAAGTAAGTTTTAATACCTTGTTATTTTGCAAAAATGAAAACTATTTCCTTCTCCTCCTATAGGACACAGAGTGCTAGCCACCCTAGCAGGTCCATGAGAGCAGCTGGCACACAGACGGCCCACAACCAGTGACAGCTTCTTACCTTCCATCAGGGTGGGTATTAAGAACAAAACAGAAAACAGCCTCCTATAAGCTTATCCCGAAATACTGGGTAAAGTACTAACAGATTTGCTACAAGAAAGATGTCATGAAGCTGGGGAAGGTCCAAGAAAGGCAGCTAAAAGATTAAGAGAACATGGAGCCTGCCATGCGAGGAAAAGCTGAAAGGATTACAAGTCTTCAGCTAAGAAGCATAAGGTGACATTCTAGTCATTTTGAGGTACGCCAACAATGCTAAATGGTGTGGTGAGAACGGAATGATTACACCTTGTGCACCAAACTACAGCCCTGCAAGGCCCCAGGACAGCTGAGCACCAGTTCGGGATAACACAGGAAGGAAACTCATGGCCCTCGCTTTAGGGAGACAACATGGAATGCCCTTTCACGTGACAGGAAGAGGAACTGCAGCGAGGACAGGGCAGACCTCACCGTGAGTGGAGAAGATGCAGCTCTCGGAGGAGGAAGCTCCCTGCAGCTGTTTCCCTGAGGTGCCCTGAATGAGTCCTTGCCCCTCCCAATCCACACAGCTCGAACTGAACCGAAAATGTCACGGAATATGCGAATCTGAACCTATTCATGAGTAGGTTACACGCATTCAGGGACAGCAGAGCCGTGGACTGCTGAAGGAGACGGAAACCCGTCACCCGTCCATGCAGCATCACTGCAAACCTTGGGCATGCCAAGGAAATACAACTGTCACGTTTATTATCAGTCCACAAGGAAAACGATGATTCTAATACATCCGAAACAGACGCTGGTGCTGGAGGACCCGAGTCAGGGGAGCAGCTGGGTCCTAAACTAACTGTGGAACCTCACCACAGGGACCATGAGGCAGTCAACACGTAGCTCTGAAACATGAGAACACCTCCCAGTCCCCCACCCTGCAGGGCAGGCTTGGAATGCAGAGTTAAACCAGATCTCCACTGTCAGATCCCTGAACCCACGCAAGCCACTCCCCCACTGACTCACCATGGTTTCCACTCCACAGGCAGCGGCGCCACGATGCCTTCCCGTGCCAGCCACATCAGTTCCGGTTCCTTGATGGGATCAATACCAATCTCTCGGGCAAATTCAAGAATTTCTGCAAGGAGAGCCAGGAGGATGGGAAGGTGAGCATGATGGGGAAGGGGGGAGGAAGATGAAAAGAAGAAAAAAAATAGTAATCACTCTATTTTCTACTTTGCCTTTACTTTCCAAATTTTCTTCAAAGAAACTGTATTTCTCTAAATATAAATAATAAACATGCAGAACTATCTTCTTACATCTGAAATGATTTATAAATGGCATACCTGAATCAAGGTAAGCTACCTCATGCTCCCAAGAATATAATCTGAAGCCAAGTCTAGCAAAGAAAAAAAGAAGAAGAAAAGAAAAGAAACCACAACTTCATTGTGGCAGGGAGCCTCAGGAAGAACCCCAAAGCCACAACCGGAACCATCCACCATCCAGGATGAGGGCAGCCTTACCAGAAGGAGATAAGCTTGCCAAGGATTTGCAAAAGCACTCTTCAGTCAATCAACAAGCATGTGTGGAACAACTACATATGACGGAGCTTGAGGATCTTACAAACACACAGAATGTGACCCAGAGGACAGAGAAGGTGCCATGACATGCGGGTGCCATGGGAGCAGAAAGAAGGCACGAGTGATTCTGCCTAGAAGCTGGGAGATATGTGAGCTGAAAAAAAGTGGATGATACACAGGAGGCCTTCACATCCACTGACCCCTCTCTTCCATTTAGGCAATTGTTTCTTTTTCAACTTTGCTATATATTTTGGATCCTAATACTTTTACTGCACTCTTAGAATTAAGGATTTAGCAGAGCTCTTTGGGTAGAGACCTAGAAGAACAGGAGAATTATATGTACTGAGTTAAGAGCCATCTCACCTTAGGGGAAAAAAAAAATTGGTGAGATGACCATTAGAAGATGTCACTGGAAGCCGGGTGTGGTGGCGCACGCTTTAATCCCAGTACTTGGGAGCCTGAGACTGGAGGATACGAGTTCGCGGCCAGCCCCAGCTACTTTTTTTTTTTTTTTTTTTTGCAGTACTGGGGATTGAACTCAGGGGCATTCTACCTTCGAGCTATACCCTCAGCCCTATTTTTTATTCTTTATTTTGAAACCGAGTCTCACTAAGTTGCGGAGTGCCTCACTAGGTAGCTGAGGCTGGCCTCGAACCCCGATCCTCCGGTCTCAGCCTCCCAAATACTGGGATTACAAGCGTGCGCCACCACGCCCGGCTAGCCTCAGCTACTTAGTGAGGCCCTCCACAACTTATTAGACCCTATTTCAAACTAAAGAATAAAAAGGACTAGGGGTGTAACTCAGACGTAGAATGCTCCAGGGTTCAATCTCCAGTACTACAAAAAAAAAAAAAAAAGTCACTGGAGGCCTAGAAATAAAGGAATAAATAGCCAAAGAGACAATGATAGTACCTAACTCATGAAGTATTAATAAGAGTTGAAAGGGTAATAGATACAAAACTCTTAAAACAGAGATTGGCTAACAGCTGCACTAAATAATGTTATAATTGTTATTAATAATACTGTTATTAAAAATAAAACAGCTGGGCGTGGTGGCGCATGCTTGTAATCCCAGCATTTGGAAGGCTGAGACCGGAGGATCCAGGTTCGTGGCCAGCCTCAGCTACCTAGTGAGGCACCCTGCAACTTAATGAGACTCTGTTTCAAAAATAAAGAATAAAAAATTGGGCTGGGGGCATAGCTCGGAGGTAGAATGCCCCTGAGTTCAATCCCTAGTACCGCAAAAAATAAAATAAAATAAAATAAAACAATTCTTTAGTTTGTTCTTAACACACTGGGGTAGGGGCTAGGAACATAGCTCCACAGAGTAGTTGCCTGGTAGTGCAAGACCTGGGTTCGATCTCCAGCACAAGAACAGAAAAGAGATTTCCCTCAGGACCCAACACTGCATTTCATTTAAAACTAATCAGTATGGGTTTACTCTCCAGCACCACAATTTGAGATAATCATTGATCAGTAAACTTCTGTCACTACTCAACACTGCTGTGGTAGCATGAAGGTAGCCACAAGCAATACAAAAACAAGCATGACTATTTTCCAATAAAACTTTAATTGCAAAAACAGGCAACAGGCCAAAGTTAAGCCCATGCGTTAGTTTGCCAACTCCGATCAAACTCAGATACACTGAGCAGCCCTGTGCATGTACCGCACACTGCACCGGAAGAACAATAGATCAGACGTAATCTTGCCCTCAAGAACTAATTCAGTAACACTTCGAGCCTCTTACCTTGCTCACTGGGAATGTAGGTCTCATCGTAATCTTCCTCCAGAACCAGCTGATCTCCTATGCGAATGGGTCGTCCGGCCATGACTGGTCTGGGCTCAAACACCTAGATCCCAGAGACTGCCACCCAGAGAGAAAATCAGTGAATCAGTGTGGAAGGGGGAAGTCAGAGCTGGGTCAAAGTAAACCCTGTAAGCCAATTTGACTACAGGCCCCAGGGATAATAAAGAGACCGACAGCTCAGAACTCAAGCCTCACACGCTCTGTGCCCGGGAAAGGTCCCTGAGATGCAACTCTCAGAGGCTACTGAACACTGAGAGCCATGAAAGATCTGCAGGCCTGGCTTCTACAGCGTTTGACGGTGTGTCCCCCAAAGAGGAGAAAGAGTTACAGTATGGGACCCACACACAAAACCCTGGCAACACCTAAAGAACACACACTCACATACGGACACAGCCACACGGGCACACCCAACACCACCCTCAGGGAACTTGTAATGCAGGGGAAGGAGCGAGCATACGCAACTTCAGCAGTATCAGAAGCGGAAGGGACAGGCACAATGGACACAGTGACGTTAGGCTAACAGGACCAGGATGAGAGAGGAAAGAGTGGAAAGGAGTCATCTCTAGTGCAGTGGACTGGATTGTGTCCTCCAAAATTCAAACAGCAGTCCTGACCTGCAATGGGATTTTATGGGAGACAGGATAATTTAGGAGGTAATTAAGGTTAAATGCGGTCCTAAGAGTGGGCCCTTGGCCTACAGGATTAGTGTTCTTGTAAGAAGGGAAAAAATCAGAGCTCTCTCTTCCTCCACCAGTGAAGACACAGTAGAAGTGGCCGTGCACAGGCCAGGTGTGGCGTAATCCCAGCACTTGGGAGGCTGAGACACGAGGATCGAAGGTTTGCAGCCAGCCTCAGCTACCTAGTGAGGCCCCCCGAAACTTAGTAAGACCCTGTTTCAAAATAAAGAATAAAAAATAGGGCTGGAGGTGTAGCTTGGAGGTAGAACGCCCCTGAGTTCAATCCCTAGTACCGAAAAAAAAAGAAAAAGTGGCCGTGCACAAGGCAGGATCCAGGAGCACACCTCAGTCTGGGACTCTCAACTCCAAAACTGGGAGGAAATAGATTTCATAGATCAGCTATTTAAGCCCCAGTCTACAACACTGTCGTGGCAGCCCAAGCTGAGAGCGCCCTGACTCCCACTTGAATCCAAGGTTTCTGTGGTGCCATCTCCATCTAGCAGGTTGGTGTAGCACAACTGCTCCTCTCTTCCTGCCCCTAGTCCCACCACCAGCTCAGGCCCCTGGGGTCCCATGAAGTTTCCCCTAGGGCAGTTCCCATGCTGATAAGCAAAGAAAATGCCCCATAGAACAACTGCTATGGGCAGCCCTGCTCAGAACCCTCCACCTGAGGAGGGACCCGCTGCACTAGGTGTGACTGACCAACAGAGTCTGGCCAAGCAGAACCTGTCCCCTCGCCCCTTCAGAAGCTGTCACTGCTCCCCTGGAACAGCAGGCCAGGAAGACCATGCATCGAAAAGGTCAAGGCCTGGCCTGTAGCGAGTGTTCAGGAGATGGCTAGACCTGGTAATTCTGGATCCATCCCAGGTATCTACAGGGGATCCTGGACAAGTGACAAAGGACTCATTAAGGCCCAGTGGCCACAACAGCGAGAAGTGGACAGCAGATTCAGGATTCAGATATCAGGCTATTTATCGGACCACCTGACACTAAGGGAGCAAGACTCTGCCCTGCAGCCCTCATTCCCTCAGTGCTGCTCCAAGCAGGAAGAGAACCCAAAGAAAAAGGATTCCTCTGTGTGGTACGTAAGATGGAAGTAGAGACCTGCTTCTGCCCTAAGAACCCAAAACCCTGTGGACATAATGCTCATGCCTCTACACGCAGACAAGGAGTGCCTGACCACTGCCCATTCTAAAAAGCAGGATAGAAATAGACCAGGAACAAGGGTAGCAGATGGAGCCCACTGCCTGGTGGCTTATGGAGTCACCTGAATCAGTAATCCTCTTAGGGAGAAGAGAAAAAGAAAGGGAGGACTCCCTAGTGGCTGAACATCAGGGCAAACGAGCACTTACCAGCTCTATGCAAAGCACTGATTCTAACAGCCATCTCACAGATTCCAAGAAATTCTGCATTTGACAAAGGTTACCTATCTCTACATACGTCCCAAATCCAGAAGTCATAAGACAAGTACAACCTCTGTCCTTATGGCAAAAGGCCTAATTGGCTATATGTAATGATTTGTATTTACTTAAGGACCAGGAAGAACATGGAAATTCTGAATTCATGGACTGTCCAAACTTCAGACAAATCTTCTGCCAGAAAAAAAATTAAAATATGGGTAGGTTATATTCTACCTTCTTTCCTTGGCTTTCCTGGCTTCAGAAAAGAAGTAGGCAAATACAGGACCAAAGGGGCAAGTATTTGCAAGAAAGAGGAGTGTACAAAGAGAAATCACATTTCTTTAATGGCTGGTAGAGATTATTTACTAGTTCAGGAAAGGTTTGTTGAGCACCTATCAAGTTATAGGAACTAGAGGGGCAATGGTAATTAAAACAGACCTATACCGGATACAGTGGCACATACCTATAATCTCAGTTGCTCAGAAAGCTGAGGCAAGAGAATCAGGAATACAAGGCCAGCTCACGCAACTCAGTGAGACCATGTCTCAAAATGAAATTTTTAAAAGTTGCTAGGGATAGACGGGCATGGTGGCACACACTTGTAATCCCAGCATTTGGGAGGCTGAGATCGGAGGATCCGGGTTCGCAGCCAGCCTCAGCTACTTAGTGAGGCCCTCCGCAACTTAGTGAGACCCTGTTTCAAAATAGAGAATAAAAAATAGGGCTGGAGTATAGCTCGGAGGTAGAATGCCCCTGAGTTCAATCCCCAGTACCGCAAACAAAAAAAAAAAAAAAAAAGAGGCAAGGAGGGTACTTAGGAAGTTAGCCTGAAAGCACTAAGTCAGTGGCTGTGGGAATGGAAAGGCCCAGTTCTATGGGTAGTACAAGGCGGAATAACAGGATTTGATGCATGTAGTGGGGGGGGGGGGGTCAGAGCACTTCTGGTTCTAGGCGCTGTCCAATAGGTGTCGCCCCCCTCCCCGGCATACTGCCATATACCCATATATTAGATGAATGGATTCCCAGTGAAGACGTGGCTCAGTGAGAGCTGAAGCCCTTCGCTGATACACTGCTAGGAAGTAGAAGCGGAGGCACAGGTCCGGGGACCAGGGAGGGCTGGGGATGATCCGCAGGCCTGTCTAAGCCCAGGAAAGAGGTCTGGCTGGAGAGTAGTTGACTGAATAGATGGTAACGGAAATTCCAGAAGAAATCACCCAGAAATGGAATGTGGAGGGAGGAGCGGCCTGCTAAGGGCTGCGTTGGGGCCAGGGGCTGGGGTCCTGGAAGACCGAGCGCATGCGCTTGAGCCAGTGCAAAGACAAAAACACTTCCCAACTTGCCTAGAGGCCAAATGATGGCTTGAGGCCGGCCTGGCCGGCGCTCGGGCGGGGGCAGCAGGTTCGGGAGGCCGGGGGGACCGCCCGGCCCGCTCCCCTGCCTGGCGCCCCAGCTCGCGCCTCCGTTCCCGCCCACGCGCGGCGCATCCAGCTCGCCACACCCCGCACACACTCGCCGCGGCCTCCTGCCCCCCACCGCCTCACCTGTCCCCCAGCCCGGGCTCGGCGGGGGCTCCGGCTGCTGCCTAGCACCACCCCGGCCCCCCGCCCCCCGCTTCCAGGGACGCCGGGGTGTTGCCCTGCAGAGGCCAACAACCACTTCCGGACCGGACCAACCTAGCAACTGCGAGTCCCGCCTCCTCCCGGAGCCAATAGGCCGCTGGCTGCGAGCGCTGGCGTCCGATTGGTTCCAGCTCCCGTCGGGTCACGCAGGGGCTGTGCACGTTTCTAGTTGCAACCATGGGAATTGTAGTTCAAGATAGAAGATGAGGCTCGGAAAGGAGTTAGAAAGAGAGCCTTGTATTTAGATATGAGCAGAATTTCTTCCAGGGTAGGGAGGGTCCGTTCATAGTATTAATAGTAACGTGAAATACCTCAGGTAATTTATCGATCTTTTTTTTTTTATGGTACTAGAGATTGAACCCAGCCTCACCAAGTAGCTGAGGCTGGCCTCGAACCTGCGATCCTCCTGTTTCAGCCTCCAAAGTACTGGGATTGCAAGTCTGCCACCACACCCGGCTCATCATTTTAATAGTGTGGTTAATATTAGGTGAATAACGGTGATCATCAATAATCAATCCATTAACTGACCTTTAATAACCAAAAAAATGAAAAATGAATGTAAGATAATGTAGACCCCTGCCCCATTCCTACCCCCAAAACATATCCTACCCAAATTTGCTCAAGGAGCACCTGACCAGAAATTAAGAGACCTAGTTTCTACCCTTACCCCACCCCCACGTTGGAGACTGAATCCAGGGCTGGGGCCCTCTGCCACTGAGCTACACCGCCAGCCCTTTTACTTTTTATTTCGAGACAGGGTCTCGCTAAGTTGCCCAGGCTGGCCTTGAATTTGTGATCCTCCTGCCTCCACCACCCTAGTAGCTGGGATTACAGACTTGAGCCCCTGCACTAGGCAAGAGACCTAGTTTCTACTACCCATTTTTTTCACCAGAGTATAGGACTCAACATGTCACACACACACACACACACACACACACACACACACACACACACACAGTCTGGCAGAAGGATTGCTACTAATATAATTCCAAAGAGCTTTAGTTTTGCTTACATGGAATGCAAATATTCCTGTCTCTCCTATGTGGTCCTTCTCCTAGAGAAGTTAAGAGGGACGAAGACAGCTCTGCTCACCTGTCAATGGGAAAATGGGAACAGAAAAGTAGCACCGGTGCTAGTTGAAACAGAGGTGGTGAGGTCAGCATCTAGAGCAGCTCCTGATAGGTTCTGGAGATGGATCTGGCTCCTACTAACGTTTGAAACTAGTCCTAGCACTAGGTAAGGGTCTGACCCCACAATGAGGAACTCAGATTTTGTTCCAGTAAATCCAGAACCAGATGGCCAGAACACATTCCTCAAGTTTAACTTCAAATCTTTCTGCTATTCTTCCTTTATTCTCACGGCGGATGAAAAGGCGTTGGTCCTCTTTCCTTTCCACACTTCTTAGACGTCTCACTGAAGAACAAAAAGGTCAAACTGGGAAGAAACTCTAAAGCTCATTACTGCAGACCCACACAAAACAGGAACTCAAAGTACCATGTGTAGTTGACTATATCCAAGAACTTGCAATCAGTCTGGTTGATTTTGATTGCCTTCAAAATGTTTTAACTTGTCCCTTAATGTGGGAATTTGTTAACATGGGAACATATTTCACTTTTGTCCCTACCTGTGGGGAAGAGCCAACAAAATAGGGAATACTATGATATTAGTGGGATTATCCCACACACAGATTAGGAGTTTGTGTTTTATCATGTTTCATGTCCTATGAAACACATACTAATTTACCAAATGCTCTTAGGCAAACATAATTAAGAAGATAAGTCTGGGAGAGTAACAAAGATGAACAGTGTCTGCAGTGGTGATTCATGCTTGTAATCTTTGTACTTGGGAGGCTGAGACAGGAGGATCGCAGGTTCAAGGTCAGCCTCAGCAACTTATCAAGACCCTGTTTCAAAAATAAAATAGGGAGCCGGGCGTGGTGGCGCACGCTTGTAATCCCAGCATTCGGGAGGCTGAGACCGGAGGATCCGGGTTCTTGGCCAGCCTCAGCTACCTAGTGAGGCACTCCGCAAATTAGTGAGACTTGGTTTCAAAATAAAGAATAAAAAAATAGGGCTGGGGGTGTAGCTCGGAGGTAGAATGCCCCTGAGTTCCATCCCCAGTACCGCAAAAAAAAAATAATAATAATAATAATAATAATAATAATAATAATAATAATAAATAAAATAGGGCTGGAGGTGTAGCTCAGAGGTAAAATGCCCCAAGGTTCCATCCCCAGTACCACAAAAAAAAAAATTAAACATCAATTGATATGCCAGTGATCATACGGAATCAGTGAGGAAGAAAGGATTTCAGTCATTGTAGGTTATCTTCCACAGTCAGGGATGAACATTTAGAGATTTTTCCAAAGACAGAGTAGCAATCAATCGGACATTTTTCTTCCATTGCTAGAATTTTTTCTTCTCTTTTTATACTGTTTATGTGGAATATATTTTTAAAACATGAAAAAAGAAAACACTTGTTAGTCCTATCACTTTTTTTTTTTTTTTTTTAAGACAGGGTCTCGCCAGGCGTGGTGGCGCACGCTTGTAATCCCAGCATTCGGGAGGCTGAAACTGGAGGATCCGGGTTTGCGACCAGCCTCAGCTACCTAGTGAGGCACTCTGCAACTTAGTGAGACCCTGTTTCAAAATAAAAAATAAAAAATAGGGCTGGGAGCCGGGTGTGGTGGTGCATCCTAGCTAGTACTTGGGAGGTTGAGACAGGAGAATCCAGGTTCAAGGCCAGCCTCAGCTACTTAGTGAGGCCCTCTGCAACTTAGTGAGACCCTGTTTCAAAATAAAGGATACAAAGCCAGGCGTGGTGGCGCACGCTTGTAATCCCAGCATTTGGGAGACTGAGACCGGAGGATCTGGGTTCGAGGCCAGCCTCCGCTACTTAATGAGGCACTCTGCAACTTAGTGAGACCCTGTTTCAAAATAAAGAATAAAAAATAGGGCTGGGGGTATAGCTCGGAGGTAGAATGCTCCTGATGTCAATCCCCAGTACCACAAAAAAAAATAAATAAATAAATAAATAAAGGATACAAAATAGGGCTGGGGCTGTAGCTGGGAGGTAGAATGCCCTCAGGTTCCATGCCCAGTACCGCAAAAATAATAAAATTAAATTAAAATAAAAATAAAAAATAAAGACAGGGTCACACTATGTTGTCCAGGCTGTCCTCAAACTCTCAATCTCCTTGTCACAGCCTCCTGAGTAACTGGAACTACAGGTGCATACCACTGCAGCTAGCAATTCTGCCACTGTGTGTATGTGTGTGCAGTGTGCATGTGTGCATGTGTGTGTTACTGAGGATTGAAACCAGGGCCTCACACATGCTAACCAAGTGCTCTACACTGAATGACATCTCCAGCCCAATTCTACCACTTTTTTTTTCTTTTCTTTCTTTTTTTTTTTTTTTTTTTTTTGCGGTACTGGGAATTGAACTCAGGGGCATTCTACCTTCGAGCTATACCCCCAGCCCTATTTTTTATTCTTTATTTTGAAACAGGGTCTCACTAAGTTGTGGAGTGCCTCACTAGGTAGCTGAGGCTGGCTGCGAACATGCAATCCTCCGGTCTCGCCCGGTTCCAATTCTACAACTTTTTAAAAAATACATGAAAACCAGATGTAAGTCAGGCATGGTGGTGCATGCTTGTAATCCCAGTACTTGGGAGGCTGAGACAGGAGGATCCAGGTTCGAGGCCAGCCTCAGCTACTTAGTGAGGCCCTCTGCAACTTAGTGAGACCCTGTTTCAAAATAAAGAATAAAAAACAGGGCTGGGGGTGTAGCTCAGAGGTAGAATGCCCCTGAGTTCAATCCCCAGTACCACAAAAACAAAAACAAAAACAAAAAAAAAAACACAGGTGTAATGGCACATGCCTGTATTCCCAGCACTTAGGAGGCTGAGACAGGAGGGTCTCAGATTCAAATATAAAATAAGCCAGGAGTGCTGGCACACACTTATAATCCCCATGCTTGAGAGGCTGAGATAGGAGGATGGCAGGTTAATGGCCATCCTCAGCAACTTAGTGAGACCATTTCAAAATAAAAGACTAAATCTGGCATGGTGGTGCACGCCTGTAATCTAGTTCTTGGGAAGCTGAAACAGAAGGATCACAGGTTCGAAGCCAGCCTCAGGAACTTAGCGAATGTGCTAAAGATACAATGATGGACCAAACAAACATTGTCTTTAACTTCATCAAGCTCAGGAACTTAGTGAGTGTGCTAAAGAGCCTCGGTCTCCAACTTCATCAAGTCTTCACCAGTCTTTAATTTCATCAAGCTAGTACCTATCTTTTTTTTGGGGGGGGGGGGAGTGAACTCAAGAGCATTCTAC
This sequence comes from Graphiurus murinus, assembly GCA_004027655.1. NCBI lineage: Eukaryota > Metazoa > Chordata > Mammalia > Rodentia > Gliridae > Graphiurus > Graphiurus murinus. Next base: position 9,532 of record PVLC010009627.1, on the reverse strand, counting down.
TTCTGAGCTACATCGCCAGCCCTATTTTATTTTTTATTTTGAAATAGGATCTCGAAGGTAGAACGCCCCTGAGTTCAATCCCCAGTATCGCAAAAAAAAAAAAAAAAAAAGAAAAAGAAAGAAAGAAACAGGGTCTCACTAAGTTGCAGAGGGCCTCACTAAGTAACTGAGGCTGGCCGCCAACCTGTGATTCTACGGTCTCAGCCTCCCAAGTACTGGGATTATAAGCGTGCACCACCATGCCTGGCTCCAAAGTTTTGATATTGTATACACTGCTGCAATTTCCTTATTTTGCTTTGTAAGATCCTAAAAGTGACAATGCTAAAAGAGTTTGAATTTTTTATTATTTTTTACAATTTTATAGCCATTGCTAAATTAATCTCCAAAAATGGAATAATTTACAGTCCAGTCAATACCTTCACCAACACCAACACACTATAAACCTGAGAAGAAAGGAAAAAAGACATGAGAGGTAGTATTTAAATACTGGTTTAATTTGCATCCTTTCACTATTAATAAAGTTGAATTTTTTTCATGTTTTGAGTCATTCAAATTTCTTCTATGAATTACCTGTTCATATTCTTTATTCATTTTTCTATTACATTGGGAGTTGTATTGATTTGTGGAAGCTCTTGATGTATTCCAGTCATTAACCCTTTGTCTCCCTACTATGCAGCAAATGTTTTCTTTTTTTTTTTTTTTTTGCGGTACTGGGGATTGAACTCAGGGGCATTCTACCTCCGAGCTATACCCCCAGCCCTATTTTTTATTCTTTATTTTGAAACCGAGTCTCACTAAGTTGCGGAGTGCCTCACTAGGTAGCTGAGGCTGGCCACGAACCCGGATCCTCCGGTCTCAGCCTCCCAAATGCTGGGATTACAAGCATGCGCCACCACGCCCGGCAGCAAATGTTTTCTAGTGTATAGCTTATCTTTTTTTTTTTTTTTTTCGTGTTACTGGGGATTGAACCCAGGGGCATTCTAACTCCGGAGCTACATCCCCAGCCCTATTTTTTATTCTTTATTTTGAAACAGGGTCTCACTAAGTTGCAGAGGGCCTCACTAAGTAGCTGAGGCTGGCCATAAATCTACAATCCTCTTGTCTCAGCCTCCCAATATAGCTTATCTTTTAACTTTTTTTTCTCCTGTGGCACTGGGGATTCTACCCAGGGGTACTTTACCTCTGAGCTACACCTTCAGCTCTATTTTGTTTTTACCTTGAAACAAGGTCTCACTAGGTTATGACAGTCCCACTACTTGGAAAGGCTGTCCTTGAACCTCCCAAGTACTGGGATTACAGGGGTGCACCATCACGCCCAGCTTTTATTTTTCATTTTGAAATGGGGCCTAACTTAAACAGTGGTTGCTGAGAGTCTCACTACATTGCTAAGGCCGTCCTCGAACCTGAGATCCTCCTGACTCAACCTCCCAGGTATTGGAATTACAGGTGTGCCCCACCATGCCCAGCTAGGGAAGCCTTCTTCAACATAATGTTGTGAAAATATTTGTCTGGTTTTCTGTAGCTCTATTTCAGTGTTAAGCTCTTTGATCCATCTGGGACTTATTTTAAATGAGATATGGGTTTGGTTTTCTATCTTTCCAAGTAGATTGCCAAGTGTCCCAATAACGGTTATTGAATAGCACATCTACTTCTCCTCTGATACGAACGCCATTTTTATCTCTACACAATTCCCATACATACATTGCTCTATTGATTTACATGGTTTTGTTTTGTTTTTGGTGCCATAGTTTGAACCCAGAGACTCATGCATGCTAGGCAAGCACTCTACCACTAACCACACCTCCAGCCTCTTATCTTTTTAATTCATGTCTAATCACCTCATTGGTTAGTATTGTGTATCCATATCATGTAATCTGCAAATAACATTCCTTTATTGCCCAGTATTTGTAGCACCTGATTTATTTTTCTGTCTTATTGATTGGTCAGACTGACCTAAACTCTGTAGAATAAGAGTGATGATAATGACCGGCCCTCTCCTAGGTCTAACTTCAATAAGAACAATTTCAGCCTGTCACTATTAGTTTTTCTATGATGTTCTTTTATCCATGTTTGTGTGTGTGTGTGTGTGTGTGTGTGTGTGTGTGTGTGTGTGTATGCATGGGCACACATGCACATGCACACCTAGTGGGGATTGAACCCAGAACCTTGCACAGACTAAGCAGGAACTCTAGCCCTGAACCATTCCCTCAGCCCTCTGTTATTTTATTTAAGAAGTTTTCCAGCCGGGCGCGGTGGCACACGCAATCCCAGTACTTGGGAGGCTGAGACTGGAGGATCTGGGTTCGTGGCCAGCCTCAGCTACTTTGTGAGGCTCTCTGCAACTTAGTGAGACCCTGTTTCAAAAAATAAAGAATAAAAAATAGGGCTGGAGGTGTAGCTCAGAGGCAGAATGCCCATGGATTCAATTTCCAGTACCACACACACACACAAAAAAAAAGTTTTCCCTTAGTTTTTTTTTTTTTTTAATATAAGAATGACTAGTGAATTTTACCAAGGGCTTTCTACATTTGATAAAGAATATAATAAGCTGGGTGTTGTGGCGCATGCTTGTAATCCCAGTACTTGGAAGGCTGAGACCAGAGGATCTGGGTTTGAGGCCAGCCTCAGCTACTTAGTGAGGGTTTCTGCAACTTAGTGAGACCCTGTTTCAAAATAAAGAATAAAAAATAGGGCTGAGGGTGTAGCCTGGAGGTAGAATGCCCCTGGGTTCAATCCTCAGTACCGCAAAAAAAAAAAAAAAAAAGAATATATATATATATATAATATATATAATGACATAATCGTCCAGCTTTTCTCCTTTAAGAGATTAGAGCCCCACAGCTTTTCGTTTCAAGCTCTTATCATCTAATATGCAGGTACTTCTTTGAGTGATAACACTTCAGAGGTCTCAGCGGCCATTCATTCTCAGCCTATCTGCCTGGCATGAGGATTCGTGACCAGGAATCATCCGAGGCGCAAGCAAGTTTGGGTGGAGAAGAGCTGGCTGGCTTCTAATTCCTGCCACTGCAGACTGGGAAGACAGGCTGCACACTCCCTTCTTGGTCCTTCTTGCGTGCTTTGCTGCCTAAGCACTCCTTAGATCTCTTCAATCTTGATCTCCCAGGCTCTGCCCTAGAAATACTACCCTTTTTTAAGGCTCAAATTAAATACTACCTCCTCCCACGGCATCTTCCCGGATGCCCGAGATGGCCCCCAAATCTCTACTCCTTGATGGCACATCTTTTTTTTTTTTTAAAGCAGGAATCACTTCTGGTGTGTGTGCATCTTACTTCTGTCTGTAGCACCAGTACCTAGCCCCGTGGCTGGCATTCAGGGTGTGCGCCAATGAAGCTGAAAGGATGGACGGACACGTGAGGGGTTTGCCATCCCGGTATCAGACGGCCCTTCCCGCTCGGGTCCTGCAGGGTGGACTCCGCCTCGGCAGAGGGCACCGCAGACCCTTTTCCAGCTCCGGAAGCTGGGCTGCCTGCCTGGAAAGACTACACTTCCCAGCCATCCCAGGGAACAGTGAAAACCCTTCGGCTTTGACAGCCACCGCCACAAGTCTTTCCGCCTCCCCAGCCTGCCTGGGCTCTGGGAGTTGGGGGCTGGGAGCTGGATTATGGTGGCCTGAGCAGCCCACGCAGCTGCAGAAGCCAGGAGCCCCTGCCGCTTCCCACGGCGCCGACCTACCGGGAGGATCAGGACAGCAGCAGCGTTTGCCATGCCCGCCCTTCCTAGCCCCCCCAAGGGGCCAAACCCACGGTGAAGGCTGGCCGCCGCCATCCAGATGTAGCTGTGTCCCGGCTCTCAGTCGCTCCCCTCCTCTTGTGCTGTGTGGATTTCTCCTGCCTGCAGTCTACCGCCTGGTCCTCTGGGCTTGCCCACAGGCTCGGAGTCCTGATGTCTCCAAGCCCCCGCTCCTGAGAGAAGCCGCCGCCACCACCCAGACTGGGGGCAGGTGACAGGGACTGACGTGGGCCCAATCGAACACAGCAGGCCCGGCCCACCATGGCCCCAGTCCTGCCCTGGCTGCTGCTGTGGGTGGGCTGGGGAGTGCAGCGGGCCCATGGTACCCAGCTCGGCATCCGGCTGCCCCTGCGCAGTGGCCTAGGGGGACCCCCCCTGGGGCTGCGGCTGCCCCGGGGGACGGACGAGGAGCCTGAGGAGCCTGGCCCGAGGGGCAGCTTCGTGCAGATGGTGGACAACCTGAGGGGCAAGTCGGGCCAGGGCTACTACGTGGAGATGACCGTGGGCAGTCCCCCACAGACGGTAAGGGGCTGGAGCAGAGGGCACACCGAAGGGGAGGCAGCAGGCTGCCCAGCTGAGGTGGGCTGGCAGGGCAGCAGGAGGGACTGGGGTCTGCTGGGCTCCGCTGCCCCCTTCCTCCCCTCACTGCCCCCCTCACCCCCACTCTGACTCACAGGCCCCCCAGCAAGGACTGGGGCCAGAGCAGCACTGTGGTGGGGGAGCCAGGCTGGAGAAGGGCCAGGCCACATGGGTGCTATAACAGGTGTCGGCCCCTCTGGCGCTGGCTAAGCCCGAGTCTCCCACCACTGTGCCACCCAACTTCCCCCTCCTCTGTGAGAATCTGGGGGCCCCCTGACCTTCATTTCCTTGAGGATCAAGGAATCCCCACACCAGTGAGGTCAGCCCCTTCCTCCCATGTTCTGGGCTGCCACAAGAGCAGCAAAGTGAGGGCTCTCAGGACCTTCTTGCAGCCTGAAACCCCCAGTCCCTGCCTCCCAAGTCACCTCCTTCTCTTCTTCCCCCTGCCCCTCTTTTTGCACTTCAGCACCCCATCCCCCACCTCCAAGCCCAGGCCAGAGGGGAACTGAATGAGCCCTGGGAAAGGACAAGCCAGAGCTCCTTCTAAGGGTGCAGGAGCATGGCAGTGCTGGAGGAAACGCTGCCCACAGGCCCCAGCCCCATCCTTCTGGCTGTTGCCCAGGTGCCTCCAAGGTGGCTGGTGGAGGTCACGCCCTTCCGCCCCTGGAGGTATCTGTGGAATGCAGGCTGGAGTGGCCCTCATGGGGGGCGCCCAGCTGGCCTCTGTGTGCGTCCACTCCTCTGGGCGTGAGTCAGGCATGGGCAGCAGTAAGGTTCTCCATATGCTGCGGCGTCACCTTGAACCTGACCCTGCACGTCTCTGTGAGCCACCGGATCGTGTCCGTGTCCAGGAGGCCTGTCCATGGATGGCACGGAAGGGTGGGACCGTGTTGGGAGCCAGGGCAGGGGCAGCCATACTTCCCCACACTCTGACCACAGAGTCACTTTCCCTTCACCCCAAAGCCAGCTCCCTGGGTCCGTGCACCAGGCCTACCTCTCAGGACCCGAGGCTCTGGTCCCCCTGTTTCCCCCTTCTCTTTTCCATGTGCTATCACTTCTCCAGAAGTCAACTCTAATCTGAGTTGAGACCAGGACAGAATCAGAATCCAGGACAAACAAAATGCTTGGTGTTGTCAGAAAGCGGGGACACGAGAGACCCGGGGGCTGCCCCCATTTCTGCTGCTGTCATGCTGTGTAAACTGTGCACAAACCCTGTGAAATGTCCCAGGACAGGCTGCACTGCAGAGCAAACAGACCAGGAGTCCCAGCTCTACCTGTGGCCTACAGCACTCCTGCTCTCAGGTGTATGGCATTGGGCAGATCATATAACCTCGACAGGCGTGGTCATGCACACCTGTAATCCCAGTCCTTGAAAGGCTGAAACACGAGGGTCGCAGGTTCGAGGGCAGTCTCAGCAACTTAGTGAGATCCTCGGCAACTTAACAAGACCCTGTTTCAAATTTTAAAAAAGGGGGCTGGGAGTGTAGCTTGTAGGTAGAATGCCCCTGGGTTTGGTGCCCAGTATCCCTTCTCCAAAATTATACAACCTCTCTGAGGCTATTGCCTTGCATTTATTTATTTATTTATTTATTTATTTATTTATTTATTTATTTATTTATTTATTTATTGTGCTTGGTACTAAGGATTGAACCCAGAGGCATTCTACCTTTAAGCTACACTCCCAGCCCTATTTTCTTATTTGGAAACGGGGTCTTGCTAGGTTGATGAGAGTCTCGCTATTGCTGAGGCTATCCTCAAGTCACCCTCCTGCCTCAGCCTCCCAAGTACTGGGATTACAGGCGTGCACCACCACACCCAGCTGCATTGCCTTTAGATTTTGGAGTGAAATGAGATCTCCTTTGCAAGATAATTGTGAGGATTAAGTATGCATCCAAACACATAATTGACCTCCAGTATTTATTACCCTAGTTTCTCCTTACTTGATCTGGCCACCTCTGCCTCTACTGTGCTCTGCAACAAGGCATAAAACATGGGAGTCTGGGCCTCTGAGTTTTACTTGTTTTACTTGAGTTTTACCAGTTGCTTTACTTCCCTGACCCCCTGAGATGATGTGTACATCCCCAGCCCAGCACATGGCAGGGAGTAATTGCCCAGTGCTTATCGTCCTCCCCCTCCTTGCTACAAGCTGGGGTGGTGGTCTGTGAGTTGCACCCCAACCAGGGAGTCCACGGCAAAGCAGCACTGTGGATGGCATGGCAGCCCCTGACCTCAGCCTCTGCCAGCCAGCCTCAGCTCTGTGGCTGCTTTGATCCTGTCTCTGGCAGTGTGTGAGAAGGATGCCCTTTCTCTCCCCTGGCGGGGCTATTGTAAGCATCAAATGAGAACACAGATGGCAGAGTGCTGCGAATAAGCAAAAGTGAAATTTGGGGAGTGCTTTCTCCTTTGGGCCCATAAAGACTTGAGAGTGGAAGTGAAGCGTACATAATCGGCCAAGGTCCTCCACGGCAGTGGTACTCAAAGTTGTGGTCCACAGGTCCTTCTCAGTGAAGCCCACCGAGCTTCCCAGACCCACAGAGTCAGAACCTCTGGGGGGGGGGGACCAGGCTGCTGGTGTGACAAGCTTGAGGAGCACTGATCTCTGGGAGTACCAAGAGCGAGTGCTATGGGAGTTTGGAACGTAAGGAATTGATCCGAGACCGCTTCAGGAGGAGGCCTGTCCTTGAGCTGGTCCTGAAGGATGGGGAAGAGGGAGAGGCTGTTCCTAGTGGGGGAAATGGCGTCTAACCCACCACACCATAACTGCACCTTCTTCTCTGTCCATGTCTGCTCCTTGCCACCCTTCGACTGGGAGAGGCCACAGTGGGTGAGATAATGAGTTATGTGTGTTTGGACTTACTCATGTTTGTTCTGGAGACAGAAGAGAGCCATACTAGTTAATATTCTAGTTTGTACTGAGACCAGACAGGTTTGGATAAATAAGATAGAGCTAAATTGCTAAAAAGCCTTAAATGTGAAGCTTAAACTGCTAAAAGGCCTTAAATGTGAAGGTTGGGATTTTGGTCTTTGTAAGGGGAAAGTTGAATTCACTTGTGCAGGAGTGTGACAAAAGAAAGCAATCTTTTGGGAGCAGACATTTGAATTTTAGAAGGAATGGAATGGAGATCCAGGTGGCGGGGGCTCTGTCCAGGTGTGCCGTGACAGGATGGCACGAGGGCGTGATAAGATGGGGTGGGAAAGGAAGAGCGGCTGCAGGGAAGGTTTCAAGACAGAGCAGGAGGCCTGTGACATTGGTAGGAAGGTGGAGAAGAAGGCATCAAAGGTGGTTTTGAGATTTTCTCTGGGTGAGACTATCCAGGCAATTAGGAAAGTTGGGGGAGGGTCATAGAGTGGTGGTGCTGCTATACAAATATATACTTGTGTATATTGCTGCAGTATATACAGAGTTTCTCTTATAGATTCTACATATATTCATTTGTTATTTACAGATATATAGATCAGATATATATATATATATATGTATATATATATATATATATATATATATATATATACATGATCTTTGTTGATCACAGCTTCCAGGTGGCAAGCCAGAAAGCTGAGACCCTATCATGCCTTGTTCTTCCTGCTTCGCCATTGTCTTGCAGGAGAAGAGTTTATCATGAGCATCTCTCTTCCATTCTCTATAACACTTGCTTGTATCTCCCTTACTATAGTGATCATCATGTGTTATAACTGTTTTGTTTCCCCCATAAAATGTTAAGCTCTTAGGGCTGAGGGTGTAGCTCACTAGTACAGTTATTGTCTAGCATGCTCAAGGCCCTAGGTTTTATCCCCAACATGGAAGAAAAAAATAAAGGAAGGGGTTTTAAGGACAGTGTCTTTTTTATTTTGTTTATTTTGTATTGTCTTATCTCTCATAGTATAATATCCATGACAGTGTCAAGCTCAGAATGTGCACCTGAAAATGTTAAGTGAAGAGCCAGACCTGGTGGCTTACACCTGTAATCCCTGTAGTTGGGAGGCTGAGGCAGGAGGATAGCAGGTTCAGCAAGCAGTGGGACTCTCTTCAACCTAGCCAGACCCTGTTTCCAAATAAGAAATAAAACCAGAGCTGGGCATGGTGGCGCATGCTTGTAATCCCAGCATTTGGGAGGCTGAGACTGGAGGATCCAGGTCTGCTGCCGGCCTTAGCTGCTTAGTGAGGCACTCTGCAACTTAGTGAGACCCTGTTTCAAAATAAAGAATTTTAAAATAGGGTTGGGGCTATAGCTCGGAGGTAGAATGCCCCCAGTTTCCATCCCCAGTACTGCAAAAAAAAAAAAAAAAAGAAAGAAAGAAAGAAATAAAACCAGGCTGGAGGTATAGCTCAAAGGTAGAATGCCTCTGGGTTCAGTCCCCAGTGCCATAAGAAAAAAAAAATTAAGTGAATAAGTAAATACACTGCAAGACATCCAAATAGAACTGCTGATGCACAATTATAAATACAGAACTAGAGTTCTTAGAGGAAGTGTTTTTATTCTTTTCACTTAAAATGAAAGGGTGCAGCTAGGCATAGTGGTACCCACCTGTAATCCCAGATGTGGGAGGCTGAGATAGGAGGGTTACAGGTTCAAGGACAGCTTCAGCAACTTAGCAAGACCGTGTGTGTGTGTGTGTGTGTGTGTGTGTGTGTGTGTGTGTGTGTGTGTTACTGGGGGATTGAGCCCAGGGGGATTCTACCTCTGAACAACATCCCTAGCCCCCTCTTTAGTTGTTTTTTTTTTTTTTTTTTTTTTTGAAACAGGGTCTTTCTAGGTTGCTGAAGTTCTTGCTATGTTGCTGAGGCTGTCCTTGAATCCGAGAGCTTTCTGTCTCAGCCTCCCAAGTACTGGGATTACAGGAGTGTATCGCTACACCTTGCTGCAAGATCCTGTCTTTAAACAAATAAAAAGGGCTGGGGAGGCAGCTTTGGGGTCAATCAATAAAATAAAATGTAGGCACATCATTGCATTATGAGAGTAGGAGCATCACGGACCAAAAATAGGAGAATAAGCCGGGCGTGGCGGCGCACGCTTGTAATCCCAGCATTCGGGAGGCTGAGACCGGAGGATCCGGGTTCGCGGCCAGCCTCAGCTACCTAGTGAGGCACTCCGCAACTTAGTGAGACTCGGTTTCAAAATAAAGAATAAAAAATAGGGCTGGGGGTATAGCTCGGAGGTAGAACGCCCCTGAGTTCAATCCCCGGTACCGCAAAAAAAAAAAA
>PVLC010009626.1:0-53406 GCA_004027655.1 Graphiurus murinus | reverse complement strand
TACCATGCTGTTTTTATTACTGTGGCTTTGTAGTAGAGTTTGAAGTCAGGTATTGTGATACCTCCTGCATGGTTCTTGTTGCTAAGAACTACTTTGGCTATCCTGGGCTTTTTGTTTTTCCAGATGAATTTAAGGACTGATTTTTCTATGTCTGTGAGGAGCGCCCTTGGTAATTTCATGGGTATTGCATTGAATCTGTTATCTACATGTATATTTATTTCTATACTGACCTACACGTATTGAAAGTCATAAATTCACACTGGTATTTCCAATCCGATCTAATATCCCAGAGTACATTCTAGTTTTTTCCCTTTCCATATTTATAACTCCTTTCTCTATTATTAATCAGAGACCGGCTCCTGTTATCCTTAATATATTTGCTTATTTGTTCAACCCCTCCCTACTCCTCGAATCCCAAGAGCCAACTGCTACCACAAGCTCTGCTGTCTGACTTCCCCACATAGATGCCCTCTGCTCCCTGGTCAGGCTCTGACTCCCTGTTTCAGGCCAGCACATCCCCTCCACCCCCGCATGGGTGATTACCTTGCCGGATCCACTTAATGACTTTAAGGACTATGGATTGTGTATGTACAGATGGTCCCCGATTTATGATGGTCTGACTTACAATTTTCCAACTTTAGAATGGTCCGGAAGTGATATGTGCTCAGTAAAAACTCTACTTCCAGTACCCATACAACCACTCTGCTTTTCACTTTCTGTGTTCAATGAATTGCATGAGATACTTAACACTTTATTATAAAATGGACTTTTGTGCCGGACACAGTGATACACACCTGTAATCTCAGTGCTTGGGAGGCTGAGGCAGGAGAATCACAGGTTCTAGACTGGCCTCAGGAACATAGTAAGACCCTGTTTCACAACAAAAAATAAAAAGGACTGGGCATATATCTCAGAGGTAGAATGCCCTTGGGTTCGATCCTCAATGCCAAAAAAGAAAAATGAACAAACAAAAAAAATGGATGGACTTTGGTGAGAAGCTAATGTTCGTGCTCTTGAGCAGATTTGAGGCAGGCTGGCTCAGCTAGGATGTTTGGTAGTTAGGGGTATTAAATGCACTTCCAACTTACAATGGATGAATCAGGATGCAACCCTACTGTGTGTATACTGTTTCTGTCTTTGGTTTGGGGGGGGCAGAGCAGTGTCCTCCACACAGATGGACGAATGTTCCCAGCACCAGTTTGGAGGAAGGAAGCTCACGCCACCTAGTCCTTTCCACTCAGCGCTGCACTCATCCCCTCATCCCCTTGTCTGCTCTGGGCAGCAGCGACACTTCCAGGTTGCAGACTACATTCCTCAGAGCTGCTGAGCCTTTTCCATCGCGCTGAGTCCTTGTCTGGCTCCTCCTCATTCCTTTACTGAACAACAGATAGAACAGAGCCCCGAGCTTGTCTCCAGGTTGAGATGGAGAGATTGAAACCTTGGTCCCCACCTTCCAGGAACACCCCACCCACTGGGGGCGGCAGGCATACAGGCAGCGACAGTTCCCTATAGCCAAGGACAGTGAACACTGCCTGGCCCTGGGAGGGCGCCTCACCCAGAGTGGGCAGAGGAGCACAGGGTTGAGGGGGCTGGAGGGGAGGTGAAGGGAATGGGGGTGTGAAGGGTGGAAGGGTGAAGGGGGTAGTCAGTTCAGGAGCTCACTCATGAGGCGGGTGCCAGAGGCTAGGGGTGGGGAGTGCTGGACAGCAAAGGCAGACTGGTGGAGGAGGGCCGAGCATGCCAGGTCAGCGTGCCGGACTCTAAACTTTAGGGTAAAAGACTCTGGGGCCAAGCCGTCTGGGTTCAAATCCCTATTCTGTGACTTACTACTACCTCTTTGATCTTAGACAAGTTACTACTCTTGTGCCTCAGTTTCCTTCACTGGAAATCTGGAAACTGTAATAGTTATTATCTCCTAGGAGTGACCTGATTAAATTATTATCATTATCATTATTATTATTAATACTACTACTTGTCGTACTAGGGATTGAAACCAGGGGCATTCTACCTCTTAGCTACGCCATCCGTTCTTTTTTAAATTTTTTTTTTTTTATATTGAAACAGGGCCTCGCTAGGTTGCTGAGAGTCTTGCTATGTTGCCAAGGCTGCCCTTGAACCTGCCATCCTCCTGCCTCATCCTTCCACGTACTGGGATTACAGGAATGCATCACTGTTTCTAGTTTGCATTATTTCTTTTACCTGGTGTACACAGAAATGCATAACACATAAAACATGATAAATATTATGTATTATTAAAATTATTTTCCAGTAGGTAGACCAAAGAGAAAAAACGCCAGAGCATTAGTAAAGCTGAAGCACCAATTTTTTTTTTTAAAATGACAAATTTATTTTTAAAAATTTAAAGGAACAGATTTTGGAATGTCGAAAGAAACAATGAAGTCGTTATCATGAGAAAAATCAGAACTTTTTGGGCTCATGACTTACTATTGTTTTTCTCTGACATATTTTGGGAGCATGGAGGGATCATGATCTTTTCATTGTTTTGGCCTTGAAAGATCCCGGGATTGCCCTGCGTGCTAAGACCTCTCTTCTATTGGTTTCCTGTTCACCATGATAGTTAGTTGTGAGTGACCTCATATGCAGTCAGTGAGTTCCAGAACAATAGTAATGGTCACAATGGTTCTGACATCCCTGCAACAACCAAGGTACCCCAAAGCTGAAGGGCGATCATCTTGAAATTCAGTTACCATAAAGCATTCTACAGCATGAATGTAGAATGTGGGGATGGAAGGACAAGGAGCGGGATATCTCATGAAACAATTCTGAAAGTCTATTTGCAGCAGGACTTGGCAGTCTTTTAGCTGTGTGGCCTGCTAGTCCCTACTGTTGGAGCTATGACACAGTTCTCTTTTCCCTCGAGTCCATATCCCTGAGAGGCAGGAGATCCAAAAGTGGAAGATGAAAAATGTCAATGATATCCCCAAATTAAAAAATGTCCATGCCTCAAAAGACACAATCAACAGAGTAAAAAGGCAACCCACAGAGTGAGAGGAAATATTTTTAATCATATATATCTGGTAAGGGATTAATATCCAGAATATTTAAAGAACTCCTATAACTCAACAACAACAACAAAAACAGAAGTTCAAAAAAAGGAGAAAAAACTTAAATAGCTATTTCTTTAAGGAAGGTATGCAAATAGCCAAGAAACACATGAAATGTTGCCCAACATCACACTAATCATTAGGTAAACACAATTCAAAGCTACAATGAGATAGCACCTCACACCCATTAGGAAAGTTACTAACAAGTATTGTCACGGATATGGAGAAATTGGAACGCTTGTGCTCTATTGACGGGAATATAGAATGGTGCAGCTGTTGTGGAAAATGGTGTGAGAGTTCATAAAAAATTAAACATAGAATTGTCTTATTATAACAACAACCCCACTTCTTGGTGTATACCCAAAAGAACCAAAAGTGGAAACAAGCTGATATTTGTGTATCTATGTTCATAGCAGCATTCTTCACAATAGCCAAAAGATGAAAGGGGCCCAAGTCTCCATTGACAGATGAATGGATAAACAAAATGTAGTACATACATACGGTGGAATATAATTCAGCCTTAAAAAAAGGAAAGAAATTCTGACACATGGCACATCATGGTTGAAACTTGAAATTGTTATGTTAAGTGAAACAAAGCCAGTTACAAAATGACAAATATTATATGATTCTACTTTTATGAGATGTCCAGAGTAGTCAAATTCATAGAGACAGAAAGTGGAACTGGTGCTGTGAGGATGGGAGATGGGAAATTATTTTTAATGGGTACTAAGTGTTTTGCAAAATGAAAATAATTCTGGAGATAGAAGTGATGTTTGTACAACAATGTGAATGTCCTTAACACTACTGAACTATACACTTAAAAATTATTAAGATAGTCCATTTTGTGTTGTATGTATGTTACCATAATTTTAAAATGTCAGTGAATTGGCTTTTTGTTGTTGTTGCGGTTCATTAAGAAGGTGGACCAAGAATTTGGGAAAAAATGATTAGGAGAACTAGAAGGGGAAAAAAAAAAGTTATAGGATGCATAGAGAAATTTCTCAATGCTTCCTAAAAATGGTAGAGGCCTAAACTATAATATTTAAATTTTATTTTAAGGCTCTTCTCTGGGATAATAAATGTATTAACTATTTATTAAAACTTGGTCATGCTGGCAAATATTAGCTAAGACATTCTCTATAAAATCAAAAGAACTGACAAGTCTACCAATAAAATATATAAAGAGATTACCTCCTAAAAAATAAGATCAGCATCATACTGAAGATACAGAAATGAAGAGATTGCTCTGCAACATGTTCAATTATTCAGTGTGTCTGCACAAGCAGATAAGCGCTACTAGAATATTCTAAGTTTGTGGTTCTTGAAAGGTGGCAGGAAAGTCAAAGGTGGTATTTGAGGGGATTTTAAGAGAATTAAGAAATACCCTTATATAATTCTAACATGGAACTTTATAGAAACAGACCCAGCACAAGGCTGACACTGAATTTGAGGACACAGCCCATATCAGGTAAAGCATCTGCCCAAGCTCTGGTTCTGGAGGGAAGAAGGGAGGAGATGCAGCTAGGCACCCTCCTTTCTTCCCTCTTGCTGAACGCCTGGCCAGGAGGCCAGCACAGGCTTCCGGGTCTTCCTGTCTCTCCAAGCTTCCTGCACCTCTAAACACAAGGGCTTGCTTCATCTCCACGTGGACCATCTTACTTCATTCCTGCCAAATTGAAACAATTTTGAAAGAACGATGGTGCTTCGTAATGCATCAGCTCATTTGTACACCCGTCACTCCGCAGAGATCGAAGCAACAACTCGCAATGGAAAGTAGAACTGCGGTCGCACACCAGCATGACCCATATCTGACCAGCACAGAGTTTTAAATGTTTTCTGTTAGCCACCAAATATCTAAAAGAGAAAAAAAAAAAAAAAACAGTAGATTTCATATACAAATCCAAATTTCAAATTCTCTCAAAATAGGAAAATCTGGTTACCTTGGTCCCACATTCATTTACTCACTCAGCAAACAAATGTGTTTTGGGTGACAGCTCTGTGCCAGGTACTATTCTGGGTGCTGGGAGTAGAGCAGAGGTGAGACAGACAATATCCAAGCAGACGGAGTTATAAATGTTATGAGCAAATTAGGGCTACAGGGTAGAGAGCGACAGTGGGGTCTCTCAGGTTCCAGCCCCCACCAAGCCCTATTACCCCACCCACTTCAGTCATTTACCACTCTCTGTCCAGAAATTGGGGGAATATGAGGTTGTGGTTTCTGCAATAAAACAATAGCAAATACAAACAAGGCTTGAAATTAGTAACAGGACAGGTAAAAAGACCAAAGGAAATAGGAACAAGTATGAGTGTTGTAAGTCTTCTGGTTGGTATCCCTAAGACTCAAATTCCACTGAGCTTTCTGGCAACCAGAGCAAAAGGAAGATATCCCCAGGGACATCTTTCTCTTTTTCAGAAAGGAAGTAATAACAACATCTCTTTATGGATATAAAGCTTTTCTCTCCTGAACTTCGCCTGGAAATTGACCGTGTCTGATTGTATAAAGGGAACTGAGTGAAAATGACCCATGTCCTCACCCCCTCACACCCAGTGTCTAATGTGTGCCATCCTTTCAGACACTCCCTCAAAGCACCTTTACTGAGACACTAAAATAAGTGCTCGAGATGCAACAATGTCGGTCTTTTTCTCTAATGTCCATAGATAAGAGATGAGGGCATCCCTCTCTAAACTAAACCTGGTGGCCTGCTGGGTGAAAGGCAGAGCCAACACCATGCAGACCTGTGCTCCCTCTGGCTCATCTCAACTTCTGAGCATTTAGAAGAACAGGAAGGATGTCTGTCACTTAAACCTTCTTCCTTCCATAAAGCTTTGTTTGAGTCAAGTGTAGTGGCAGAGGTCCGTAATACCAGTAGTTGGGAAGCCAAGTCAGAAAGATCTCAGGTTCGAGGCCAGCCTCAGTAACTTAGCACTACCCTATTTCAAAATTTAAAAAAAAAAAAAAAAAAATGGACTAGGAGGGTGTAGCTCATAGGTAGAATGTCCTTGAATTCAATCCCTAGTATCACACACACACACACACACACACACACACACACACACACTCACATACAACTTTCTTTACTCAGCTGGTTAGACAGGGAGAGTAAAGGTTCTCTGTGACACACCTCAGTGCCAGCCACTCCCATTGCTAAAGGCACTTTCTATGGCCTTTGACCTTTGGATTCAAGTAGAGGAAAGCTCTTTCCCTTTCCTGCAATAGCCCGTGGGAGAACACCAACAGCCAGCCGTGCACACTGGTGCCTTCGTGCCAACAACGGCCTCCCAGGGAAGGAAATGATTAAATCTCTTCATTCACCCTCTGCACAAGAGGACTGTGCCACACACCCAGGCTGAGGAGCTTTTTCAAGGTTCCAGTCTCCTGTGCCCCTCAGACTTCCCTTGCTGAAGAGGCCCCTCTCCGGGAGTCATAGTGTGGGTTAGGGCCACGGTGTGTCCCCAGGTGCAGAGTGGATCTGCACTTTCAAATGTGCTCCTACCAAAGGAGAAAATACGCAGGCAAAATAGAGTTACGCCAATTCTCAGCACTTATTTTTTGGCCTGGATCCTGCCCGGCTGAGCCCTGTCTCACTTGTAGTATCTCTGGGCTCACTGGAGAGTTTGCTGGCTCACTCCCCTCCTGCTGGCAAGAACTGAGCAGCTGTCCCAGGGCCGGGGCCTCACATTGTTTCTCCCTCACTCTTTTGAGAACCCAGAATTCTGCCTGTGCTGCTTATAATCCTCCCAGACTTCCTCCGCCCCGTTGCCACACCTCTCTCTTATTCCCAGTAAACATGCCCTTTGAGCCAACCTCACAGAACTGGTTCTCTGGGTTTGTAACAATGACCTTCCAGAAATGTCTGGAGCTCCCTCTAACAGGAGCCTCCCAGTCTCTGCCTGGCCATCTGGCAGCGGGCTCTTTGGGTGTTGAATTAACTTTCCCCACTTGAAAGGGAATCCATCCGCTAGGTCCTGGCAGGGGCTGCCCATTATCACCTGAGGATTTCCCGCAAGAATCCCAGCTAATGCTGTTATTTTCTGACAAACTTCATTGTGCAAATTTCTTTCCTTTTTCCTTTTTTTTTGGGGGGGGGTGCATTGTAATCATACATCTTTGTTAGGTACAAGCTTGTAAAGGCATAGATGCACACATTTCTCATTCAACCCTTCCCCAATTCCCAATTCCCACCCTACTGTTTCGCCCTCCCTCCTTCTCAAGTTCAATTTAGTGATTAACTTTGATATGCTTGTGAAAGTACATCATGTGCATTAGTGCCCCCCCCCCGCATCATCTTCAGTTAAGTCACTTTCTTTGCTCATCTAAGGTTTCTCCTTCTTCGTCTGGATTCCCTCTTATGTCCCAGTGTCTCCCTAGCTTCCACATATTAGGGAGAGCATACAATTTTTTGCTTTTTGTGACTAATCTCACTTAGCATAATGTTTTCCAGTTCCATCCATTTCCCTGCAAATGACATGATTTTGTTCTTCTTTATGGCTGAGTAAAATTCCATTGTGTACATATCCCATAGTTTTGTGATCCGTTCATCTGTTGATAGACATCTTGGCTACTTCCATAGTTTAGCAATTGTGGATTGTGCAGCTATAAACATAGATACACATATATTGGTCTGATAGTTCAATTTCCATTCTTTTGGGTAGATACCCAGAAGTGGGATTGCTGAATCATATGGTAGGTTCATTTCCATTCGTCTGAGGATCCTCCATACTGTTTTCCAGAGTAGTTGCACTAATCTGCAATCCCACCAATGTTGTACAAATTTCTTATCACAGACCAGACCGCAAACTAGCTTATAGGCATATGTCAACATTATACACAAATACTTCTGGATATAATAAGTTGTTTTTAACTTAAATCACCTTCTATTTATTTCTATTATCACTAAAATAAAGTGCAAAATATAATGAGTCCAACTTACCCATCAGATTTTGTTTTCGAAGGGCAAGAGTCATTGTTATTAAGACAGAGTTTATTAAATGTTTTTCTAGACTAATAAGAATTTTTCACTGACTGTTGCTGAGTGACAAGGAAACACACCTGGCAAGGTGTTTCATGTTCGATGGTGTTCAATTCATGGAATAATGGTAATTATCACTTACTGGACCCTCTTGTATGCCAGGCAACTCAAACTACTTGGTTTGGCGGCTCTTGCTTAATTCTCAGAATTCTGAAAAGTCCTATTGTTATTTCCATTTTTCAGAGGAAGAAATGGAGGTGTAAAGAGATTTAGCAACTTGCCCAAAGTCACAATGAAGTGGCAGGACCTGGTTTTCAGAGTAGGTCCGTCACACTCCAAAGCTCTTGGGAGGGAGAAGGAAGGGGAAGGGAGGCAAAGAGGTGCACCATGGCCCTTGCTGATGGGTGAACAAAGATCCCTTCCTAAGACCGCCATGCTCAATACCTACAGAGGGAAAGGGAGGCTGCAGTTCCACAGAGGTGGTGGTACCAGTCCCCAGTGGGTAGGAGCTTCCTGGCCGGACTGGGTGGTCTCCGGGAATTCTTCAAGTGGAGCAGCCTTTCTCATTGCCACAGCACCATTTTGACCTCAAACCAAACAGAAAAGAACAGGATTCCAACCACCCCAAAGCAAGCCTGGGGCCTCTTAGCTCACAGATGGATGGAGCAAGGGGTCCCTCCAAAGGCCCCAGAGTTAGGATGAGCATTTTGGGCAGAAATCTGTGTACATTCAAGAGTGGTCCTTTCTTCCATAGCCATTCCTGTGGTGTTTGTTTGACCCCCCCAAGCACAAAGGGTTGAAGAGTAACCATGCAAAGCCAGAGGTGGTGGGACACTCCTCTAATCCCAGTACTTGGGAGGTTGAGACTGGAGGATCAGAGGTTCAAGGCCAGCACACAGTAACTTAGGAAGACCTTGTTTCAAAATAAAAAACAAAATAGGGCTACGGGTGTGCCTCAGAGGTAGAAGGTCCTTGAGTTCGATCCTCAGTACCAAAAATTAAAACTGAAAATAAAAGAGTAGCCATGCCAGACACAACTTTAGGGATGTACGGGCTATGCAAGAAGGGCCCCAAGCTGCTGCTGGTTTCACAGTGTGTCCAAAGGTCGGGAGAGCCCTTTATCCTAGGCCCCACAGTAGGCCTTAAACTTAAAATCTTGACATTATCTTCAGTGTTATTATATATTATATAATATATATATAATATAATATATTATATATTATATATATATTATATTAATGAGTGTCCAAAATCACTAATTTTTTCCACATATTCATTTAGATATATTATAATTTATATGTTTATTTTGATATTTCTTTTATTTTTATATGCCAAGAGCTATAAAAAAGTGGAAGCAGGCGTGGTGGTGCATGCTTGTAATCTCAGTGCTTGGGAGGCTGAGACAGGAGGATCGCAGGTTTGTGGCCAGCCTTAGCTGGCCCTCCACAACTTAGAGAGACCCTGTTTCAAAATAACGAATAATTTTTTTAAAAAAAATGGGGCTGGGGGTGTAGCTTGGCGGTAGAATGCCCCTGGGTTCAATCCCCAGAACTTCCAAAAAAAAAAAGAGAAAGTGGCCTGAACCTGTCTTGACTTGGGACATACCGGCCTCTCTTATATAAGCCATAGTGAAGCATAAGGGGAGTGTGACCTCCAAGGCTAGAAGGTCCTGGACCTCCCAAGTTGTTCCCCACATGCTCTGCTTGGTACTGAAACTTCCATAAACACTTTCCATTAATATATTACATCTCAAGACAATTTTGTTTTGTTTTGTTTTGTTTTGTTACTAGAGGTTGAACCCAGAGGCATTCTTCCAACCCCAACCCTTTTTTATTTTGAAACAGAGTCTCACTAAGTTGCTGAGGGTCTTGCTAGGTTGCTGAGGCTGGCCTCAAACCTGCGATCCTCCTGCCTCAGAGTCCTAAGTACTTGCATTATAGGCATATACCACTGGGCCCAGCCCAAGATGATTCTTTAAATAAAAATATCTCTGGGAGAATACATAATAGTCTTTCACAAATCAATACATAATAGTCTTTCACAAATCAATACAGTCCTAAAATTCTTGGGACTGAGAGTATTTTGTATTTGAAGCTTTTTTTCAATTTGGGGATATTTCCATATACATGAGATATTTTAGCGATGGGACCCAAATCCAAACATGAAGTTCATGGTAATCAAGAAGTTTTAGATTTTGGAGCATTTAAGATTTTGAATTCTGGAACTAGGGTTGCTCAACTTGTAATGAGAAAATAGGCAAGCCAATTTCAGAGTCATAAAAGTTGAACAGTCCCTTTGCCAAAGAAGATAATGCAGATAACAAGTAATAAGCACAGGAAAAGATACTCAACATCATATGTCATTAAAGAAAAGCAAATTAAAACCACAATGGGGGCCTGGCGTGGTGGCCCACGCTTGTAATTCCAGTACTTTGGAGGCTGAGACAGGAGAATCGCAGATTCACAGCCAGCCTCAGTTACTTAGTGAGGCCCTCTGCAATTTAGTGAGACCCTGTTTCAAAATAAAGAATAAAAATTAGGGCTGGGGGTGTAACTCGGAGATAGAATGCCCCTGAGTTCAATCCCTAGTACTGAAAAAAAAAAAAAAACCAAACAAACAAAAAACCCACAATGGGATACTATCACATTAGAGTGGCTAAACTTTACAGACTGACCACACATGTGTTGGTAAGGGTGTGTAGAAACCTGCACTGCTGGTAGGAAAGGAAAGTGGTACAACCACTTTGAAAAAGAGTTTGGCGGTTCCTTAAAAAAATTAAATGTACACTCACTATATAATTCAGCCAAAACACTTCTAAATACTTACCCATGAGAAATGAAGGCTCACATTGTCACAAAGACTATACACTTTTCATAGCAGCTTTGTTGGTAATAGCCCCAAGCAGGGGCTATTAAGAAATGCACATTAAGAAGTAGAGGGGCTGCAACCAACGCACATTAAGAGGTGAATGGATAAATAAGACTTTGCTATGTCCATACAGTGCAGTGCTGCTCAGCTGTAAAAATGAATGAATTCTTGATACACAGACCTGAATGAATCCCGAAATCATCATGCTGAGTGAAAGAAGCCACACAGAAGATAATGCACACTGATTTCACTTCCATAGAACTCTAGTAAATGCAAACAACTTGTAGTTATAGAGAGCAGATTAGTGACTGCCTGGGGGAGTGGTGGAGGGACCAAGAGGGAGAGATTACAGAGGGGCAGAGGAAAACATTTTGGGGTGATGGTATGTTTCTTATCTTGACTGTGGTGATGGTTTTTATGGGCATATACATGTGACAAAATTGATCAGACTGTATCAATAAACATGCATTAGGATGGACGCTTGAGTGTTGGGAACAGGACAGAGGCATAGCCATTTGGTCCACATGGGTAATTCCTTGATTTCTCTCTTCTTGGGCTTAGTGTAGAGGTCTTGGTCATCACTCCTCAAGCACTGTCTGGATAAGGTTGCAGGGAGAGTGAGAAACTCATAAAAAATGCATCCACTTCTTGGTGGCTGAAAGCCCTGCTGAGCTGCTGCGCACTGTCCCTGACGGGCACCTTTCATCTGGGTAAGTCCCCTCTTGGAGCCCAAAGTGATTCGACCAAATTGGATATATCTGCACAGCTAAAAATCTCTCCTTCTTAGCGAGTAAAAGAGTGGTCCCCAGTTCCCCAGAACAGAGAAAGTGGCCAAGTAACTTGGATCCCTTCCAGTATGCTGGGGCCAAATGAACTGTGCACTACCCCAGTGCTCAATGAGGAAATAAAATGCACACACACACACACACACACACACACACACACACACACACACGCACACACACACATAGAGCAGGACCCAGCCTGGAGCTGCCTCCAAAGCTCAGGGCTGCAGGTGCAAGCTCCAATTACAGCAGCAGGGCTTCCAATACCTTTTCATCCTGAACAACAGCCGGGCCTCAGCCCCAGCCAGGGATTGAGGAGGGCCGGAAGGAGTGCCGGCCAGACAGTGGAGAACAAAGGCCATCCAAATGCAGCTCCTATGAGTCCAACCTGAAACCCAGCTTCATTTGCAAAACCTCTTGTGAGAATGAACCCAAGCGCAGTTTAGTGGAAAAAGGAAAGAAACCACCTTCCAAGGTCTTCCATGAGCTTCGGTGAGGAGCTTTCTTTTGCAAAACAACCAGGCACAGTATTTTTTCTAATAGCACCATCTGGATTGTTCCCTCCACTGGCCACAGTTCCCCCTACACTGATGTGTTTTCAAGGGTGAGAGCTACAGCCCCTCTACCTCCAGAGCCCTGCCCAAATGGGTGATTCTTTATTGCTGATATCACATCAAGGTTTTAAACAAAAGCTCTCATGGCCCTTTGTTATTAGCAAAGAGGTTTGTAGGTTTTGCTGTGCTGGCCAGTGTTCCATCCTCAGGAGAAAAGCACGACTAAGGCCATAGACCATCTTTCTCCTCTCCTCCTCTCCCTCCCCATTTTTCTCCATTGAATTTTCAAAGAGCAGCCATGACGTTTATGTGGAGCTCGCGGTTCTCCTGGAACCAAGTTGGCTGTTCCGTGGCCGAGGAGGTGCCCCCAGGGAAGAAGGACTTCACAGCCCCCAACTTATGACTCTCTGGCTCCCTCACCTTCCTGACAATCTTTATCATTTTTAACACCCAAATCTCCAAAGAAGTGCAACTAAAAGTGTTAACAAAAGAATGTCAAGAACCTACATTCCTCTCACCACCTACAGACCATTTTTCTGTGTCTCTTTCCAGATCTTGTCTTTGGGCCTTTTTTTTTTTTGTCTATTTCATATTATCGTTGATAATTCCTCTGACTTGACTTCTCCTTTAGGTATGTAGTCATGAGAGATAAACAGCTCATAAGCTGGCAACAGAAGAAATAGGTCTTTTTAAATTTATTTACTTATTTTTGTACTAGAGACTGAACCCAAGGGGATTCTACCTCTGAGCTATACCCCCAGATCCTTTTTATTTTGAAACAAGGTCTCACTAAGTTGTTGAGGCTGGCTTCATGCCTATGATACTCCTGTCTCAGCCTCCCAAGTACTGGGATTACAGGCATGTGCCACCAAGCCCAGCTATCAAATAGGCCCTCTGACATCTTAACACCTGAAAGCATTTGCTTCCTGTTAGTAAGAATTTGGTTAGGTGGCTCCAAGTCTCTGGTCACAACATTTTCATCAAGTGATCAATACATAGCCTTGTCTTATGTGTGTCTCTATTTAAAGAAGTCTTATTTAATACAAATCACTGGTTTGTTAACATCAAACTCATGTCCAATGATACTGTAACCCATACCTGAAGCTTATCTAATAAAAGTTCTCTGTAAGACACATGACAACCATCTTGGGCCAAGGACAACACTTTAGTACTATTCTTAAGGGCCATTTGAAAGAGCAGAATCACAAGTAAAAAGCACAAAAATAAGAAAAATGTGGCAGTAAATAGATTGCAAAAATGGGTCCTTATTGGCAGCCTGAGAGCTGACACAGAGAGCAAATGCTGCCTTGCTCAGCCCCAATTCGGAACGTGTGGTCTAGTGACTAGAAATTTTCACTACTCTGAGCGTTTCTGTGGTCCACAAATGACCACAAAAGCACGGTGTGTATTGGTTTGGAGGTCATAATTAGATTTTATTGAGTATACAAATTCACAACAAGGGAATCTGCAAATGATCAGGATTGGTTGTACCTACGCTGTATTTATGAAATATATCATAAAGAGAGGATTCAGGTGGTTATTTGTATTTCCTTTTGAAAACAGTTCTCTGTGTCTTAATAAAAACACAACCATGGTTGCTGCCATCTATCAATGATAAAGCATTTCCTCTAAAGTGCTAGTTTCGGGAATATGTGACTGGAGCCTTCTGTCTAGCTCCCAAGAGCAGCTTCAGAATGGCTAGGTCTGGTTGAGAGGGGTCCACTGGGAGGAAGTCGGAAGGCCCGAGCTTGAGTCATGGTCCAGACACCATCAGCAGCCTGACCTGGAACACAGCATACGTTGCCTGGTCTACAAAGGGGAAAGTCTGTATTTCATCAATTCTAAGCCACTCCTTATTTCACATTTTAACATCTCTGAAGCTCTGTGGGGTTTTTTTGTTGTTGTTGTTGTTGTTTTGTATTGCAATTGATGATGTATCGTAGTTTAATCTCTAGCATTCTGCTTTTCTTTCTGGGTGGTACATAAAATAAGGGCACATCTTCCACCATGTGACCTCTTAGAAGTGATGAAATGTGGTTCTAATGGTGCTTACGTCATGGTGCCATGAGGACTGGGCAACGCTACAACTTCACGGTGTTGCTGTAAAAAAGTAATATGTGAAAAGAGAGATCCTAGGCTCTGTGCAGGAGAGAAAGCTCACAACACCTTCCCTCCAAACAAGTGTTTTAACTGCAATGAATGTATGAGGGCAGAGCACTTATACAGAAACAAATTAATATCATGACTGCATTAACTTGTGTCTGATAAAGATCGCTCTTTTAAGTTACTCAGGAAATTTCCTAAGGGTTGTGCTCTGACCCTCACTAACATAAATAATGTGTTTTTTGTTTGTTTGTTTGTTTGGTTGGTACAAACAAATTATTTTAGTGGGCTATATGTATTTTTTTCCTTTGGAAAGAGATTTTGAAAGCACTGGCTTAGGAAATAAGCAAACTACAAGTTTCTTGGGGCCAGGACAATCCTTTCCCGGTACCTATGATGTTGTGACATGTGGTTCAGTTACTGGGATTCTCTTATTTTCATTATGAGTCTCTTTGCCAGTACTAATTGGGTTTCCTCTCAAGAACTGCTTCTATGTTTTGTTTTTGTTTTTTTCCTCACAGCAGTAAAAGGAAAGTGAGACAATTGAGGCAATCATTTGGTCCTAAATTATTAACACAGACCAAGGCTCTTCCATCTACACCCCCAGATCTTTACTCAGTGGCCGCTGCAGTCTCCTTGGAAAGGGGAGGCAACCTAGGTTCTGCAAGGGTAGAAAGCTCACAACGCCTTCTCTCCAAAAGGGGGGTTAACTACAGTGAACGTGTTTCCCAGTGTGTGTTTGCTTGTTCCTTGATAGAAGGGAACAAAATAAATCCAAGCAATGTCACTGGAGTCTCATATGGACTCATGATAGGATGGGCTCATGATAGGATGTAGAACTGAAAGGCTGCAAGGGGTTTGCTCCCCCATAGGGAAATATAGAAACAGCTTTATCTGCTGTCTTCTTGTCAGATTATTCCCCTAGTGGGAGGATAAATGAAAAGGGATAGAAGCCCAGACTTATCAGGCTGCTTCTGTGGGTCATTTTATGTAATGGTTTCAACACACTTAAGCATGGGTGTGATTCTTTCCATTTTACAGATACAGAGCTTGACACTTGAAGGTGAAATGATTTGCTTAAGGCCACAAGATAAGGAACAGACACAGCTTCACGCCAAGTCCCTCTGGCTCAAAGCTCCCCTCTTTTAAATTTTTTTTTTTTTTTTTTTTTTTGGTGGCACTGAGGATGGAATCCAGGGCCTCATGTGTGCTGGGAAAGCCCTCTACTGATGAGCTACATCTCCAGGCCTCACCCTTTGTATTCTAAGGGACAAGAAGTTCTCACCAGAGTCCCAGATGCCCTGACAATTCCTCTGGCATCAGTTGTCCTGTCATCTCCTCCAAGAGGCATTTCTAAACCTGGCTGCTTTATTCATACTGTGTTCTTCCTACCACAGTGACCTGCATAAGTAGGTGCATGCAACATTTTGGAGACAATCCAGCTTTGTTTTGTACATCCCTTCAGCTGCACCACTCCCCCTCCTTTAAAACAAAAAAGGAAAAGAAAGATAAAGTAATAGATGTGTGGTCTGTGTGATCCCTCTTTGATTTCCACTCTGAATAGCAGGCATTGTCCTCAGCAGTTACTACTTTGGGAGTGCTGGCCAGTAAAGATTAGTATCTCCTCTGTGTAAATGATATTAGTTGCCCTGCCCAAGGTCACCAACGAATTAGTGATGGAGCCAGAATCAAAGCTTAGTGCTCTGAGTTCCCTGTCATGACTGTATCAACCCACACTGCTATTCTCTGCATATTCAGTAAATATTTACAGCTTTAAATGTCTTTCCAGCTGTAGTTGTGTGTGTGTGTGTGTGTGTGTGTATGCATGTAACACAGGTATGAGAAAATGCAAATTTGAACTACAAAATCTCCTTGATATTAAAAGTACTAAGCTAAACCCTAGGATATCCAAGATTTTTAAATTAATTCTTTATTCCTTCTGATCTCTTGGATGTTTTTGATATTTTGAATATAAGGTGGCTATTTTAATGGGTCAGATAAAACATTGATCAAATCATGCCCCTGCTTCCCAATACATAATTTTTATGTTAAATAATAAATATTTAGATCATTGCTAATTTGTCTTTATAGTAATATTGAATAATTTCAGTATTAATACTAATAAGCTCATTCTATTCTAATGGCAAATATTCTTTAATATAAGATAATTGAGAATGGAAAACAATCCATCTAAATGAAAATATTTATTTTTAAAATGATATTCTTTCAAACTTTATAATGAATTATATGAAGCAGCCCTAATTCAAGCTGACTAAAGAAAGAGAGGGATTTTGTTGGATCCCAAAACAGAGATATCAAGAGGAGGGGATCTGGGCCCAACAGTGTTGGTTCTCTCTCTACATCTAGCCACTGAACTGCTCTGCTTCAGGGTATACTGGTATCATTCTTCCCAGGTGACAGAACTAATTGATTGTTTGCAAAAAAAAAAAAAAAAAAGATGGAGAGGGCTACACTTCTATCTTCTACTCCACACATGCTGGAGAAGGAATCACTGGCCGGATGAATGGGCCAGTTCCCATGACCAGGGAGAAGTGAACCATGAGCCGCTGAGTTCAGGTCCTGTGCCACCCTTCCTGCATGGAAGGTGGTGAGTTGCTTAGCCAGTGCCACACTGTGACTGCAGCGCTACCAGGACTGGGGAGTGGAGAAGGAGGTCTCCAGAGGAGTCAGAGTACAGATGCCAGAAGAAAGATGTTTCGAAAGCTGAGCTGGGCAGACAAAAAAAGTGCTAATATCTAAGCCTATTCTACTGGGCTTGTGATAAGAATAATTGCAAAAACAATCCACTTGAGTGGCTGACATTGGATGCTCAAGGCTGATGTGTGAGATGTAGATGCCCACCCTATTTACTGCAGTGTTACCATGAAAAATATGGTTTACAGGATACTTCGTGCCCTGCTGAGTTCGCTCCCAATGGTTGCATGGTGTAAGTAATGAGAATATTAGTATGAAAATATATTGTTCCAAATCAGTTTCTGCCCAGGGTTCTGTTCTTCCCAAATAATAGTTTATGAATTCTAGTAGGTCCCTTGTGAAGTCGCTGGCACATGTTTCAGTGTAGAGCCTTTGTGCCGATAGAGTAACTGAGCCTTAAGGAGATGATGCAATCTCCCCAAAGTCTCACCACCAGTTTGGGGCCAAGCCTTCAAACTTGTCTCATGTCCTGAATGTGGGGATCGGCTCCCTTCTGGGCCACCATTTGACTCAGACGAGGAAGATTGATGAGGGCTCTTATGTCAAGCACTAATATGATTGGTTTTTAATGGCCTTTATTTTCATCTTGCAAGGAAAAATAGCATATCCTTCCCTGGGTAAACACTGTTTCAGGAAAAGCCACAAAGCAGCCCCCTGAGTCCTGTTTACAAAAATGAACCCAACCTAACTCTGCTGAGCTGACAGAAACTGATAACCTCCAGACAACTTCCCTGGCTGTAGCCCACAGAACAGAGATCTGCATTTTGGGGTATTGCCTTACACTTTTCTGAGTTTATCATGGCCAAAGGAAAGGAAATAAACTGCAAAAAATGAGGTGAATAAACCCCAAGAAAAGTGATAGTAAGAGGAAGATACTACGGGAAAGAAAGAGAACACGGAAAGACTACAAATATCATTGTGCTTTGGGGACCAGGGAGAAGAGTGGGGAAGGGAGCTTGGAGAGGGTGGTACCAAGGTATTAAGACCAAGCTGCATCCTTACCAGGTGCCATGCATTTTCACATCATTCTCTTGTTGCATTTAATGTAGTCATGAACAACATCCTTGCAAGAGATGTGTGGTCATTCTGCAGTATATAGAGACGGAAATAAAGGATCATAGAGTCAAGCTAACTTGATGGATTTCTGCAGCTAATGCTGACAAAGTTGGGGCCAAACCCAGGCTCATCTGACTCCAAAGCTCAGATTCTTTCTGCCCCTCCTTTCCATCATCTACCTGTCCTAGGACAGGTTGTCTAGAAATAGAATCCCAGACAAGGATGCTTTTCTGTTTGTTAGATCTTCCCTTTTTTTTTTTTTTAACTTATTTCTTTTTTGTGTTACTGGGAATAAAATCCAGGGGTACTCTACCACTGAACTCCATCCCTAGCCCTTTCTATTTTATTTTGAGATAGGTTCTCCCTAAGTTTCCCAGGTAGGCCTTAAACTTGGAATACTCCTGCCTCAGCCTCTTGAGTTGCTGGGATTACAGGTGTGTGTCACTGTGCCCAGTCCAGACAAAGATTCTTGTTCAAAAGATTTCTTGAGGAAATGCTCTTAGGAGAAGGGGTTTGAGGGAAGCAGGTTAGAGTTAGGGACAATTATCCATGGGGACCATGGATTGTGCCTCAGAATTCACCCTGCCTTGAGGCAAGGGGGCAAACTGTTGTGACAGTTTGCTCCCATGTGACCATGTCAGCTGGTCATTGCCTATGGGCTGTCCCTCTGGGTCAGGGTGAAGAGGGATGGGGAAGGGGGTGGCATCTCAGAGAAGCAGCCTTTAGCAGAAGGCAGTTCTCAGGAGGAAACACCTCCAAGCCATTAGCAGCCACACTCTCAGCAGCTGGGGTGTAGATCAGCAGGCCAACAGAGGAGATGCAGGCTTGATAACAGGGTCCACTATACTCCCTGCTACCAGCCTCTCATGTGAAAGGGACAAAGAGTAGGAGCCCCGGAGAGAAGAAGTCACTGTGCTGGTGGCCACTGGAAGCCCCACTCCGAGTGCCCACGTCAGTTCTACAACCAGTCTCAGGCAGCGGACCCCACACTGGGAAAGGTCCTGTGATAATGCAGCCCTAGATATACCCCAGAGCCACCCTGCTCCCCAGTGGTCCACATGTCCCCCTTCCAGGTCAAGATTCAATGGGCCTGACATAGTGGTACATGCCCATAATCCCAGTACCAGTACCTGGGAGGCTGAGACAGAACAATTGCAGATTCAAGGCCGGCCTCAGCAACTTAGCAAGACCCTGATTCAAATTAAAAACTAAAAAAGTGCTTGTAATCCCAGCATTCGGGAGGCTGAGACCGGAGGATCTGGGTTCGCGGCCAGCCTCAGCTACCTAGTGAGGCACTCCGCAACTTAGTGAGACCCGGTTTCAAAATAAAGAATAAAAAATAGGGCTGGGGGTGTAGCTCGGAGGTAGAATGCCCCTGAGTTCAATCCCTAGTACCGCAAAAAAAAAAAAAAAAAAACTAAAAAAGGGTTTAGGGGTATATCTCAGAGATAGAATGCCCCTGGTTCAATCCCCAGTACCACAAAGGAGAAGGAAAAGGAGGAAGAGGAGGAGGAGGAGGAGGAAAAGGAGGAGGAGGAGGAGGAGGAGGAGGAGGAGGAGAAGGAGGAGGAGGAGGAGGAGGACTACCACAGGACCCGGCATCTTTGGCCTCCCCCTCACCACATTTATGTTCATCATCAATTCTTTCCCAAGCTTGCAATGTGCAGTCAAGGTGAGGAATCACTGGTCTGGGGAGTTTTAAAAGTGTGCCCTAGGGAAGCATTCAGGCTAGAGAGATTTGAAACTCTCAGAGGCCTAGGGAGAGAAAAAGAACCTCCATATATAGCAGCAGGATGAAAGAAGAGACTCTCACTACTAATTTGACAATGAACAGCCATTTTGATCACGTTTTCTATCAAATGTAAACTGAAACTAGATTTTTCAGGAAAGATTCTGCTGTTGCTGGTATTCCCTAGCAGGTCTTTTTTTTGTCAGAGGCCCACGAGGAGACTTCTTTCTCTCCTAAAAATACTGCATCTAGCATTTGGGAGGCTGAGACCAGAGGATCCGGGTTTGATCAGCTTCAGCTTCAGCTACCTAGTGAGGCATTCCACAACTTAGTGAGACCCTGTTTCAAAATAAAGAATAAAAAATAGGGCTGGGGGTATAGCTCGGAGGTAGAATGCCCCTGAGTTCAATCCCCAGTACCGCAAAAAAAAAAAAAAAAAAAAAAAAAAAATACTGCATCTAGGATCAAACCCAGAATTAAGTCACCCAGTTCAGGCTCCTGCACCACCCTGCCGCAGTCCTGACCCTGCACTCTCACTGGGCACAAGGCCCAGGAAAGAACAGCCTTGGGTGCTGAAACTGTCTTCAAGTAGCATTCCTCCATTCCATGGCCTTCTAGCCCACCCCTCATCTCATGCACCACACACCCTTCCCTGTAATGACCCATCCAGAGCACCGTACTTCTGGCCCAGTGGAACTTACTGAAAGTTTTGACTATCACATTTGTTGACTTACATGGACTGGCTTGCCAAGCTGGCTTCTGAACCCAAGTAGACCTGATGCAACCTGGGAGATGGTGCTTATGCTCTATTCTGCTTTCCCTTTCCCACATCTAAAGCTGATGCAATAAATTCTTAATATTCAAGTTCTCGAAGTGACTGTGAACCCTGAATTAGCAAATTCTGAACCATCGTTCCTAGAAGAACTACAGGGCCAGCTTCCATGAGTCTCTGGTCACACTTTCATCAATCACTCAACAAATAGCCTTGTTTTATGTGTCTGTTTACCTAAAAATACCTTATTTACTATAGATTGCTAATTCCCTAACATCAAATTCACAGCCAATAGCTCTACACTTCATGCTTGAATGAAGCTCATCTGACATATGTAAGAAGCATCCCTAAGGCTCATCACGCCTCCTTGCACGTAGGAATGCTAGACAGCTCTTCAGCACAGAGCTTGGGAGCAAGAGTGAAGTCACCAAGAGAAAGTATGAAAATGTGGATCTAAATAGTCCACAAAATGGGCACTGGTTGAAAGTGGGAGAGCTGGACCAAGAAGGCAAATGTCATCTTGTTGGACCTCAGCTGGGAATGTGTGCGTCTGGCGACTTAAATTTTTGCTGCTCTAAATATGTCCACAAAATAACCGTGAATTCTGATTTGGTAATTACAATTAAAATTACACCAAGTAGGTAAATTCACAACCATAAAATCTGCAAATAATGAAGACTGACTATATAAACACCCAATACTGAGTGATGTTTTTGTACCTTGTTAATTTAAAAGCCTCTATTTTAGCAGGAGTTCCTAAAATACCATATACCATAGAATAAAGAGAAAACATTGTACAGTTATTATCCTTCTTTGTGGGGAGGGGTCTGGGGATTGAACTCAGGGGCATTTTACCTCTGACCTATACCCCCAGCCCTATTTTATGTTTTATTTTGAAGCAGAGTCTCACTAAGTTGCAAAAGGCCTCACTAAGTTGCTAAAGCTGGCCACAGTCCTCCTGTCTCAGCTTTCCAAGTACTGGGATTACAAGTATACACTACCACACCAGACTATTACCTCCTTTTTATTAACCAATAAACATTTCCTTGGTAAATGCTCAAATTTCCAAAGATGCTCAATGCCTTTTATTTTTTCTTCCTTCCTTTCATTCTTTCTTTCTTTTCCTCTTCCTCCTTCTCCTCTTTTTCCTCCTTTCTTCTCCCTCCTCTTCTTCTTTTTTCCTCCTCCCCCTCCTCCTTCTTCCTTTTCTTCTTGTTATTTTTGTTTGTTTTTGCCAGTAAGACATAACAGAAAAAATTAGTCTAGGTACATTGTGTAGATTTTGGCTTTTCAATGGAATAGTATTTTGGAGGCATGAGACTAATTGATGTATATGTGGTCTTTATTGGACATACATACAGAAGATTATCCATTTTAAAAATCAAACCAAGGTGTGCCTGTGATATTTAAAAACAAAAAGAGGGATCCATCCAAGTCAAGGTGTTGGCTTAGTATTTTCTAGGTGACATTTTCTGGGAAGAGGGGCAAACTAACCACCATACACCCCCATCATCCCAAAGACTGAGCAAACACCGAGAATGGGCAACTTTCTCCCACGCCCAGGCCTGGGCCTGTCCTGTGCCTCCAGTTCAGCTCTGCTGCTTCATCTTTGCGGCAAATGGCTTCACTGTTGGTTTAGAGCAGCTCTGGGCAGGGCAACAGCTTGTGGTGAGGATGGACCATTTGACAAGCCATTTGGAAAGCAGGCTGCACCTTTTATAACACACCTTCTTTCCAGGTCTTCAAATGAAGCCAGGCTTTGACACTGCCTGGATGATTTCAAAAGAAAGTTCCAACGCAAGGGTAGAAAGAGCAAGAGTGAATGCCTAGCACTGAAATTCTGCTCCTTTGGAAGATTCAGCCCAAATTCCATCTCGTTCTTACAAGTACCTAGAAGCTCTAGCTCTTAGGTCCAGCTTCCCACCTACTCTCCAGTTCCTGAAGGCATGGAGGGATGGCTGGGGACAGGGAGGAGAGGGCTTAGGCCACCACTCTCATCTCAAGTAGGCCCCTCACAAGCCCAGATAAACAGTCTAACCTGTGTGCTTGCCACATGGACACAGTTTCAGGAAAAGTCTTCCACTTGCTCTCAACCTTCCACCCGCATGACTGTCTGCAAGCTTTACCTGGTAGAAATGCTAGAAATGATTCTGTTTCTAGTGAATTTAATTTTTACTCTGACTTGGAAACCTGAAGAGGAAGGAGGAGGAGGAGGAGGAGGAGGAGGAGGAGGAAGAGGAGGAGGAGGAGGAGGAAGAATAAGAAGCTCTAAAATCAGAGACTTTGTAAACTGATACCCACAATTTTTTTTCTTTAGTTGCTTCCTAAATGCAGTTTTCCACAAACTCATGAATTCACAATGGTCTAAGTCCTAGGTCCACTTGACCCAGAGCTGAGCATTTGTGGAGCAGACATTCTCAAATATTCTTAGGGAAGTGCAGGAGGACTAGCTAATGAGAAGGGTCTAGGGCACCTAAACCAAGTACTTCTAAGGCCTTTCTTCAGGAGCAGCGGTAACAGTGAGACTCTAAAGGCTCTGATGAAGCTCAGTATTAAATGTGAACAAATGGTGGCGTCCACCCAAAGACGGTTGGCTCAGAACAAACCTTCCCATCAGCACATCGAAAGGGGAGGAACTGCTTCACTCCTGTGCATTCATTCAACAACTATTTGATATTTTTTAATTTGAATTTGCAGAAATTCTGGTGGAAACAATGTGAGAGTCAATTCAAGTTATTTGGAAGTGAATTAAACTTTCATCAAGATTGCTCAACTCTTTTCAAATCAGTTTACCAGCTTGACCAGGCTTTCCTTATAAATGTTAGTGAGCAGCTTACATGTGGAAGGATGATAAATACATTCTAAGGACAGCCCTGTACCTTAAAGAGAGTTAAGCAGATGGGGAAACTCCTAAACAATCAAAACCTCCCAACCTGGTCCTAATCACCCCATAGAGAAGTCTTACTGCTAAGTGTCCCTTCCTGAAGACACCATGAACCTCTGAGACAAAGACTAGGTACAGCTTGAAATGTCCTGTGCCTCGGCCCCATTAAACCCCACAAATGTACCTGAAGCAAATGTAGCTGAAGAGGACAGAAGGGGCTCCCCTGTGCCACTCCTGGAACCTGACCTCCGGCCCTTCGCTAGTCTTTATAGTTTTTTGTCAAATATATTTGAGGAATAAAGGTCCAATTTTCCCAAATTTGATGCTATGCTGCTAGCATCCATCAATTTCCATTTCAGACTCTTGGCAAAGATGGGTGCATGGTATGGTTTTTATTAGATTTCAAAAGCAAACTTAATACTCAAGGCTTTGGTTTTATGACTATAAAGCTCTTTTCTGAAGACCCTAGGAAACCCAGGAGTTTTCTCTGGATCACACAAGAGCTGAAGAAGAGCTTGTTTCCTTTCTTAGTTTGCCTATTTATGGTAAAAAGAATGTAAAGAAATGACTTCTGACTGAGCAGAGATGATTTTCTATCTTGGCTAGCTCCCAATTTTGTCAAAGATCCATATGGCTTCTGATGCCCTAGCAATCTGGTCTCCACACTGAGGCCAGGTGAACTTTTCAAGATGCTGTTATGCCCAGCACTTCACACAGTCCTTGACTCAACACATTTGACAAAAATTTGAGTGAAAGAGGAAATGAATACTAGTTTGCAGGTGGTGAATTCCTATTTACTTATCTACCTTTGTAAAAAGTTTTACTGAGTTGTAATTCACAGAACATAGGACTCACCCCTTTTAAAGTGTACAGCTCAATGGGTTTTCGTACATTCATAAGACCGTGCAACCATCAAGTTTCAGAACATTTCTATCACTCCAAAAAGCAAGCCTAGACCCATTCAGTCTTTTTTCATTTCTTCTTTTTTGTTCAACCCCTCCCTGAAAACTACTAATATATTTTCTGTCTTTATAGATTTGCCTACTGGGGACATTTATTTTAAATGGACTCATGATCTGTGACTTCTGTGTCAGACTTTGTTCACTTGGCATGTTATCAATTTCATCCATGTTGTAACATACATAGGTACTTTTTATCTTTTTATTGTGAATAATGCTTATATATATATAAACATTCTATTAATCCATTCATCAGTTGATAGAAATTTGGGCTGTTTCCATTTTGGGGTTATTATAAAGAATGCTGCCATGAACATTTATGTACACATTTTTTGTGGTGACATGTATTTTCAATTTCTTTTAACATACACACACATACATGTACACCCCTAGGAGTAGAATTGCTGGGTCATATGGTAACTTTGTTTAACATTTTTAAAAATGGCCATATTTAAAAGTGGCAGCACCATTTTAAAATCCAGTGCTGAAGGAGGGTTCTAACTTCTCCATATCTTTGCCAATACTCTTTTCGTATTGTAGTTTTTGGTTTTACCATTTTTTGTGTCCAGTTTGGTGATATTAAGAAAATTCATATTGTTTTACAAACCATCATTACTGTCCCTGCCCAGGACTTTTTCATCTTCCCAAACTTGAATTCTGTATCCATGAAACACAACTTCCTAGCTCTTGACTAATTCAAAGTTATTAAGATTTATTTTTATATTTTTCCCATGAACTTTATAGCTTTTTTTCTTATATGTAGTCCAATGACTCATTTTGAGTTAATTTTTACATATCATATGCCTATGAGTTTCTAAAATTTTTACCTTAAGTTATATACATGAAAATTACACAATTTTTTACACAATTGAGTTTATTCCTTCCTCAGCATTAAAGGGCAGTTGATGCAATGTTGGGCAGTTTCTTTAATTGGAATAATTTCCTCAAGAATATTTAAAAATGTAGAAAGATATTTATACATAAAATGAACTTTCCTGGCCTTTTGCCGTAAATACATTGTATTTAAGGAGGATTGAAAGTTGGAGGCCAGCTAGGCAACTTAGTGAAACCCTGTCTCAAAATTAAAAATAAATAAATAAATAAAGAAAGAAAGAAAGAAAGAAAGAAAGAAAGAAAGAAAGGAGAAAGAAAGGGCTGGAGGTAGAGTGTCCCTGGACTCAATCCCTAATAACACACATACACACACACACACACACACACACACACACACAGAATTTGGAAAATGTTTAAGTATTTTATTTAATCAATCATTTAATAAATTGTTGTGTGTCTACTATGCAAATGCAGTTCTCCAAACAGTGGATGATCTGCAGAATGGCCAAAATGGGGAACCCCTAGGAAAGACCCAGGTCTTTGTAGTTAGAAGGTGTGAATGCCCTATGACAGGACAGTTTCAGCACAGTGAGGGGTGGCCAGTGAGGGCCTTGGAGTTGCAACTAACGAGATTATTTGCTGTAAAAGGAGAGAAATAAGATAATAATTAAAAAGTACAGAAGAATCAAGTAAAGAATTATTCCCAGCCAGGCATGGTGGCGTGGTGCTTATAATCCCAGTACTTGAGAGGCTGAGACAGGAGAATTGCATCTTTGAGACCAGCCTCAGCAACACAGTGAGACTCTCAGCAACCTGGCAAGACGCTGTTTCAAAACCAAAATCAAAAGGGCTGAGGGTGAAGCTCAGAAGTACAATGTCCCTGGGTTCAATCCCCAGTACCACACACACAAAAACAGAATTATTACCAAAAAGGGAGACCTGGGCATGAATGTGGTTGAGAAAGAACAGAAAAGAGGGGGCACCTGCAGCCACATAAGCAAAGGGGTAACCAAGATCCTAGTCCTCAGAGGACAGTGAAAAGCATCCTGTTAAGAGCTTGGGTTACATCATTAACTTGGAAATCAGAAAAACTTACATTCCTTTGAGGAGTAACTACCTAGATAATCTCTTGGTGCAAGACCATTTTTGTTTGTTTTGTTTTGTGGTACTGGGGGTTGAATCCAGGGAGATGCTGAGCTATACCCCCAGCCCTATTTAACGTTTAACTTTGAAACAGGGTCTCATTAAATTACCACACATGCTGGCCTTGAACTTGTGATCCTCCTGTCTCAGTCTCCCAAGTACTGGAATTACACACATGTGCCACTGAACACTGCTATGATTGTATTTTAAACTAAAAGGAGTTCAAAGCACTAGAACTTGAGCTCTAGGTGCAGACAGAACTGGGTTTAAACTGGCCTTGCTACTCGTTAGCTGTGTAACTTTGAGCAGCTACTAAAAGCTCTGAGCTTAAGAAAAATGGGAACAAAATAGACTACCTCATGAGGTTGTTTGTGTCAGGATTATATGAAAACTGCTTATAAACCCTTGATAGCTATAAATTCTTAGTAGCTCTGATACAAATAAAACACTTCCAAATAACTTCACCTGAAGTTATATTTAAAATAAAATTATATTTTACTCCATCATAACCCTCTTCCTACCATGAAGTCACCATACTCTTAACAAAAATACGAAAAGCGCATATGGTTTTTCTAAGTGTTCTCATCCTGTATTCATTCAGGAATTGATCTCTTATGTGGCTTCAAATGTGTTCATCCTCTGGTTTGACTGAGATGAAGTGAGCCTGTTCATATTCCAGCCCTGCAGTGTTTTCAAGTGTTCAGTCCTGATGAGGATCCCAAGTCATGAAATCAGCAAACCATTTTGAAATCTCTTCCAGCCCCAAGCTAGAATACACTATTAAAGCTCGTTATGGCTGAACATCACCATACCACATTTTCCCTAATCTCTAGCTAATGAAGAAACAATCTGTTTCCACCTTTCTTGCGCAACTATTCACTCTGGGAAAAACTCATTAAAATTCCCCTCCCAAAGGATAATTTTTACTGCTACGAGACATGAAAGATGAGGCCAGAGGCTCCCAGGCCACATTTTGAAGTCCCGTAACATGCACAATGCTGAGTGGTGTTTCTGGCCACTCATGGGCCACCCTGGCTCCTGTACGTCTCTCCAGCGAGGAGTATTTTCCCAGTAAACACAACTGGCTGTCCTGAGTTAGAGGCGCCTTGTTTTTCTCTGAAGTATTTTTCGTTTACGCTTATAAACCTTTTCCCTCTCATGAACTTCCTCCCTTGTTTTCTTTACTGTATCCTGTTGCAATAAGAGAGGATTTTGTTTTTTATACTGATTTGGAAAACTTCCTTCCTGGCATTCAGATCCTCTCTTCAGATGTCAGAATTGGAGATAATGGTCCATTGCGGGCCGTGGGTCAGGGAGAGACGGGAGGACAAGAGGAGCTGTGGTCCCCCCCCACGCGGCCAGGTGGACGTGCTTGTGTGTGGAGAGTGGCCCGAGGCATGTCAACAGTGGCCGCACTGTTCCCTGCTGCGACACCGGGGCATTAACATGCAAGGCTAGTGGTGAAAATTGTCAGTATTTTCTAATCCACGCACTCTTTGAAAAGTCAATAGGGTTTCCAAAGAACTTAACCGTGCAGAACAGAGTTGGATTCATTGCAAACGCCAACTTTCTTGATCAAAATCCACTCCTCCTGGCATACCTACAGCTTCCCAAGGCAGGTTCTGTTTAATAGGTTCCTTTCCATGAAACTCTAAATATACAATGAGATTTTTTAAAAAAAAATACATATATATATGTATATATATGAAAAACATATAGCAGTGTAGCTTGCTATAAAAGAGAAATAATTGTTAATCTCCAGAGGCCTATTCAAATAAAACCTTAATTTCTACAGTGGCCCACATATCAACGAATATTAGAATTTTTATGCTTAAAAAGACATATGACAGCTGGCCATGGTGGTGTATGCCTGTAACTCCAGTACTTGGGAGGCTGAGACAGAAGATCACAGGTTCACAGCCAGACTTGGCAATTTAGTGAGACCTTCAGAAACCGAGAGAGATCTTGTTTAAAAACAAAAAATTAAAAAAAGGACTGAGGGTGTAGCTTGGAGGTGAAGCCCCCCTGAGTTCAATCCCCAGTACCACCTACCTACACACACACACACAGGTGTATATATTTCTGTGTGTAGACAAGGTGCTACAAGACGACCTACTTCAACTCTGTCACTTATGAATGAGGAGACAGAGTCTAGGGACATGAAATAAAAGGCCCAGAGCAATTAATTGCAGATTAGCACCAGGCTGAGGACCCAGGACCCAGCTCCCAACACAGTACCCATTTCACATCAGTGTTTCTGCCTTTTGGGGTGGGATCTGGTATACCAAAATGTAATGCAAAATCAAAATATAAACTTCAAAGGTAAAAACTAGATTACCTCCTTAACTTCTAGCCACTTCCCAGGCTCCTTAACTTTCTGTCTGAATTTGCTGTACTCGAATGAACCAGATCACTGTGAGTAGGAGTGAGTGCAGCATAAACCCTTAGGTAAAACCCAGCACAGATGTGGTATTTGGGTCTTTGGTGCATCTCATTCACCTGCCCGTTGTTTCATCAAATGAACACTAGCTGAGCATCCCTTCTGTGCAGGGCAGCCAGTAGCATGGATCATCAAAAATCACAGAGAAGAAGCAAATAGCCTCCAGGCCTGCAGAAGCTTACAGCCTGGTACTGAAAACAAACATGTAGCAAACAAGCAGCTCATGGCGAGGGTGATGTCATAGAGGGAAGACCAAACTTTCTGGGGTTAGAGAAGGCAGAGGAGGGCAGGGCATCACAGGCAAAGGGTGTGCTATACAAAGAATATCCTTTGGCAAGTTCTGAGAATTGCAAATCCTTCCCAGTAGCTTCCACAGGGCTTCTGAAACTTTCCTATGCACACACATGGTCTTGTCAAAATGTGAATTGGGGTTCCTAGGTCAAGAGGGAACCCTGACAAGCCGAAAATCTCCAGGTGACACCAGCATACTGTGTATGGCCCTGAGTAACAAGGAGTTGCAGGCTAGATGAAGGCAGAGACACATGCAGGGCAAAGTATTTTGAAGGCCATGCCACAAAATTTGGATTCTCAGCCGGGCATGGTGGCTCATGCCTGTAATCCTAGTACTTGGTAGGCTGAGACAAGAGGATCACAGTTTCAAGGATAGTCTCAGCAACTTATCGAGACCCCGTTTCAAAATAAAAAGTGCTGGGGGGGGGGGGGTGTTGCTCAGATGTAGAATGTCCCTGGGTTCAATCTCCAGTACCAAAAAATGATAATT
The DNA here is from genome assembly GCA_004027655.1 of Graphiurus murinus. Classification (NCBI taxonomy): domain Eukaryota; kingdom Metazoa; phylum Chordata; class Mammalia; order Rodentia; family Gliridae; genus Graphiurus; species Graphiurus murinus. Next base: position 23,748 of record PVLC010009626.1, on the reverse strand, counting down.
CGGATTCTCTCTTGGAAATAAGAATATACTTGATATCTTGAAACTGATGTTGGCTTTCTAAGTTTACTAGACAGTCTAAAGTCATTTCTGCAGGAAAGCTTTCTCAGCCTTCCTTGGGTGACACGACTCATGCACAACTCGATTTAAAAGGTGTTACACTGCCAGTTAACACTGATCCCACATCTGTCAAAGTCACTCAGTCTGAGCACCAAGGGGACAGTTATGTCTGCTTGAGGGCAGAGGTTCTCAAACATTACCTGTATCAGTCAGCAAAGGGCTTGTTATAACAGGTTGCTGGATCCCACCTAGGGTGGAGCCTAGTATTTCCATTTATGTTGTGCTCACAGGTAATACACTTGCCACTGAACTGAGGCTGGCACTTTGAGAATCATTGGGCTAAAGGTCACCAGGGACTTCCTAACCAGAGGTGTCATGGACTCAACGCTATTACTTAATCTCTCCAAGCCTCAGAGTACACATCCATAAGATGTGACAGTCAAGACAGAAAGGTTTCAGAACAAGGTCCTGAAATCCTTGAAAAAGTCAGCCAACAAACAGAGAACAGTTAAATTCAACAGAAGAAAAGTAACAGACACTGATGAAGATGACAAGTATTGAACTAAAAATATTTACAGATTGGAACTTAAGGAAACAGTTCTAGTCAGAAGTTAGATTAGATTAAATGTTTACATGTTTATTTTATTTTTTTTTGGTACTAAAGACTGAATCCAGGGGCATTCTACCTCTAAGCCATAGCCTCAGCCCTATTTATTTATTTATTTTGAAACAGGGTCTTACTAAGTTGCTGAGGCTGGGCTCAAAACTGTGATCCTCCTATTTCAGCCTCCCAAGTACTGGTATTACAGGCATATACCACCTTACCTGGGCATGTGTATGCCTTTAAAAAATTAACTTATGTAAAATTTTAAAAAGACTGGCTTGTGTACTTAAGAGGGTTAATTTGATAGTATGTGAACTATATCTCAATGTTAAAAAAATGTAAGCTCCTACAATCCTACCTGATGACAGCAATATTTCCATCATACAGCTGTATTGTCCAATAGGATTGTCACTAGCCACATGTGGCTCTTAAGCTCGTGAGGTGTTGTTAGTCCAAAGTAAATGAAATGGTGCTGAAAGTGTAAAATAATAATAATAATAAACTACAACACTTAAAAGAGAGTAAAATATCTCAGTGTTTTAAATATTGAAACAATACTATTTTGGACATATTAATTTAAATAAGATATGATATTAAAATAAACTTGCCTTATTATTTTTCCTTTTTAAATGTAGCTGCAGAAATTTAAATGTTGTACATGGTTCACATTATCTTTCTATTGGCCAGTGTCACCTTCGAGGTCCTTCCCAAGTAGATTATGTGCCTTAGTAGAGACACAGGAAAAGTCTGGGCATCTGGGAGCTGGTGAAGCTGAGGCTGGCCTTTTTTCTTTACATAAAGAGCTCTGTACCCAGGCCTGATTAGCTCTGCTCCATTCGCATGACTCAACACATGTAAACAGGGCAATTCAATGGATGCTTCCAGTTTTTGTTCTTTGAGTAGAAGGCCACCTGCAAAAACAGAGCCTTGTTATCTCAAAGAACAAGGTTCTGGGCCATTATTATTTTAGAAAGTACTTTTTGTGTCTTTTGCTAATGAACTACACAGCAAGTCATCTGAAAAAGAAATTTTTAAGGCCTAATTTCTTTCCTCTTCAGAATAACTTTTTTCCAAGACTCAAGTCCCGCATCAAAATATCTTTACCCTTGACATGTATTTCTGGACATCTGTAAAAACTGAGTATGAGAACTCTGCAAGAAGGGAAAATTGTTTTAAAATGAATTGAAGACAAGAATTTATTGGATTAGCAAAGTAGCTCAGGGCAATTTCTTTATATGGTATGAGAATGTTGATCAGTAAGAAAATTAGGTAGGTTGATTGCTTTTTTAAAAAATTATAATATCTTTGGATTATAAAAGCAAGAGATGTTATTTTGAAAGAATTAAAAAACACCAGTAAGCAAAGAAAAATAAATAATCGTTTATTTCTCATTCCTAATCCCTCTACCAGAGATCATTGTTACTGAGACATAGATGTTTATCCTTCCAGGAAGAATAAAAGCCTGATCAGTCAAAGTTTTTCTACATAAAAAAAAATGGCTCAATTTTTTGTGTTGACTATTAGTCCACAAATAGAACATGTATTTTTCATCTAATCAAAAATAATTCTGAGCCGGGCGTGGTGGCGCACGCTTGTAATCCCAGCATTCGGGAGGCTGAGACTGGAGGATTCGGGTTCACGGCCAGCCTCAGCTACCTAGTGAGGCACTCCACAACTTAGCAAGACCTGGTGTCAAAATAAAGAATAAAAAATAGGGCTGGGGATGTAGCTCGGAGGTAGAATGCCCCTGAGTTCAATCGTTCAATCCCCAGTATCGCAAAAAAAAAAAAAAAAAAAAAAAATTCTATCATCAACCTAAATTTTAAGAAGACAAATCCAGTTTTTATAGGTTTGGCTATATAATATCCCTGCGCTATACCTTAGTAACTGGGCTGCACATAATCTTTGTGCCTTTGCTCCAACAGAACAAGGAAGCTATTTACATTAGACACTGAGATGATGTGGGTGGGCATGTCTCCATACATTTTTCTTTTCTCTTCACCAACAAGGTTGTATAAAAATATTTACTGCTTTCCTATAGACTCATATACATGGTGTAGTGTCCATGTCATGAAGCAAAGGATGGATTATACGTTGGAGTTTTTATGGATTCTCATTCAAGTGTTTCCCCAGCTGTGTTTATAGCTTTGGATTTCTATGCCTCTTGAGAAGTAATCAGTTTTTATCTCTTAAATCCCAAAGTAAATTTTCTTTTCTGGAGATTATTCTAGTTGCAGGCACAGGTTAGTCCAGCCTATTGAGCCATCTTTTAATGCTGTGACATGCAAAAACGTAAGCTGTGGTTTTGCTCTAAGAAGGAGAAAGGAAGATTTGAAATATGACTTAGAGTCTTCTGCAAGAGGTGAGGACTCAGAATCCCTCTGCTCCTTTTTATAATTATTATTATATTCTGTTTTTGTCCTTGGTTATTTCATTGTATAAGTCTACTTTCTTCAAAACAGTATGTGTCCCTTTAGAGCCAAGATTCTTAAATGATGTTTTTTCTACTATAGTTTATATGTTTTATAACTTTCTATAGTAACTTTCTATAGTACAGTCACAGACAGATGTTATATGCTCAACATTCTTGTTTCTTGATTTATGAGAAGTATATACAATATTTAAAAGTTTTGAAGATTGTTAACTTACGGGTGGTTTCTAGCTGGGGAACTTTCATAAACGGCGATGTTGACTATTCCTTAGCTTACACCTCTGCAACTACAAGAGCTAGCCACAGGTAGAGCCAGAGCATTTGCTAAGAGCTGAGTCTCTTGTCAGTTAACAGTGAGAATTTGGCAAAATCAATTAGCTCATCTGTGCCTTGGTTTCCTGATGGAAATGACAAAGAACCAATTAACTTAATTTGTAAATGCATGTAAAGCAAATGACATAGCAACCAGCATATTGGTAAAATTTCAATAAACATTAGCTGCTATCACTAATGTTACTACAACTACTACTCTCTTGACCAATGAGCTAGGTCCTGCACTAACTGGAAAGGTGTTCTTTTTTTCCAGGCTGGGTCCTTTGAAAGCCATTGATATGGAAAAGTGAGGCAACCAGGGGACACCTGCAGAGCTGGCCAGGTAAGCTGAACAAGCAGACCACTTATTCTGGGACACATCCAAGTACCAAGAAAATGGGGTGAAAGCACAACAGGTGTCACGTGAAATACTTAATTTGGTCAACATATGCTGACCTCCCACTGGCCATGCACTGCTGCCCTGGGAACAGAATTCCGAAGAGGAGAAATAAGATATAGTGCCTGCCTTTGCAATCTTCTGTCCCCGGGGAGCTTTTCATTTCATAGTACATAGAAGTCATTTGTGACTGTTTAGAAAATGTGTTTTCCTAGATTCCTACGGGGGAAATTTTTGAAGAAAAAAATAGAAAAGGTTCTTCATTCTTTGTGTCTAGAAAACTAGAAAAATATACTGACTTAAAATCCCCAAACTCCTGTATTAATCAGGTATTGCTGTTCCATAAACTACTTCAGACTCAGTTGCTGAGCTAGTCCTCCATAGGTTCGGCCTGACGTCACTCAGGAGGCTCCTTTAACTGGGAAATCCAAGATGGCCTCACTTGGGTCTAGTAGTTGGTGCCAGCCACTGACTAGAGCCTCAGTTCTCTTCCTAAGACCCTGACTCATCCCTGGGCTAGACTGAGCATCTTTACAGCTTGGTAACTTCCAGCTCCCAAGAGGACCCGAGAGGAAGATGCAATGTCTCTGGAACTTTCTCAGTGTCCCAAAGCCAGCCCAGGTAGAAGCGCAGGTGTCAGAAATAGTCCCTATCTCTAGTTGAGAGAAGAGGCACCACATTGCCAAAGGGGATGGACATGGTGTCAGTTAACATGCGCAACAAACCACCAGGCATTATACTAAATCTCCCATGGCCTGTTTATTACTTTTTTGTGTGTGTGGTGATGGTATTGTACATTGAACTCCTAGGGGTATCCTACCTCCAAGAAACATCCCAGCCCTATTTTATTTTATTTTTTATTTTGAAACAGGGTGTCACTAAGTTGCTGAGGGCTTCACTAAATTGCTGAGGCTGGCCTCCTGTGATTCTCCTGTCTCAACCTTCCAAGTACTGAGATTATAGGTGTGCACCACCATGCCCATTTTATTACCCTTTCAATAGTAACATTTCTCTTTAGTGGCATGTGTACCTACCCTCCCAGTTTCCTTCTGCAGTTAATTTGAAATGTCATGACAAAACTAGGGTCAATGACTATGAAGAAAAAGAAAAAAATTCACTTATTTCTCACTCTCAGAGTTCAAAAGTAGATGAATGAATTTAGAAATAGCTCCAAAAGACAACTTGGGATAAGATGAAGAGAATACATGTTTTAGTAACAAGAAGGAGCCAGGTTCTGAGGCCAGGCTCCATTCCTGCACATGGAGCCTCCTTTGAAGTGACGGAAATTGCTCCACTACAAGGAGACTGAAGGAGCAGACAGATGTAAGCCTAGAATATGAAACTAGCAAACATCCTGAGACCATCAAGGAGAAGATGGGCTCATGAGCTAAAAGCAGCGTGGGCTGCATGAAGGAATCTCAAATTAGTGTTCTTGGCTTCTTATATTCTACTGTTCTTTGACCCTGAATTTCATAATGTAGACAACTCTAAAATTCTAGGACCTATGACCCAACAAGAGATTGGTCACTTTCCCAGGTACCTGTGGTGGAAGTCCTCACCGCTGGATTCTCTACAGTGGCTAGAGAAGAACCAGGGCCTGATACTCCTAGGAAATCTGATTAAAGTGGTTGATTTGCTTTGCCTAGAAAGGCTAATATGAGAGTGTCTTCCTAAAAGGAATTGTGGAGAAGGGACAGAAGGAGAAACCTCACAGGGATACTCATTTCCACAATGATGTTGGAGTCTTTCTAAATGGTGTTTCTGAGATGAAACACTGTGTCATGGGACAGAAAGTCTTAGAATAAAGTCTAAGAATCTCAGATTCAGAAATTCTTTCCTGGGGAATGTGTAGGGACAGGTTTACAAATATAACAGCAAATTTTCCTGAAAATGAGGAAGTTCTCTGTGAGAGAGTCCTTTGAATGGGCCAAGGGATTTCTGTGTGTATGAACAGCCCTCATCATACATTTTCCCAAACACGTGCATAATCAATTCAAGTGTAGGTACATGTGTGTGGTCGTGTGTGGGTGGTTTTCATGTTTGTTTGCTTTCCTTTAAAAAATGTGTTTTGGGCTTGGTGCTTCTTCACTTCCGCACATATCAGTTCCAAACCCACCCACCTACTCAGATAACCCATTTAATAGCCTAGGAAGTATCTTTCCTATTTTTGCCCATGACTATATAACTACATGTGGACTCGTACCTGCAAAGGCACACACAGGTGCTTTCCCATCATTTTTTATTTTACCAAAAAAAAAAATATCATCATTGTTTATTTTACCTTTTTAACTGTATAATGCTTTGCTTTGTCAACAATACCTTCTGAAATTCTTCCTGGCAATCTATATGACTCTAATTCTTTCTTCTTACTAGCTGTACTGTCCTGTCACATAGACATGCCATAATTTATTCAGCCATTCTCTTATTACTGGAAACACTTACCAGATTTTACATTTTGAAAAGAAGGAAGGAAGGAAGGAAGCAAGGAAGGAAGGAAAGAAAGAAAGAAAGAAAGAAAGAAAGAAAGAAAGAAAGAAAGAAAGAGAGGTAAAACCACCACCACCAACAAAAAAAGCCAATTCCATACACCTTGCATTGATCCCTTATGCCATAGTGACTTTCTTTCCATTAGAGGAGCACTCTGGGAATGGCGCTGGCCTGAAGAGTGTTTTTTGAATTTTCATAAATGCTGCCATATGCTTCCCCAAGAGACTGTAGCGTTTCATATTCCATCTATGCCAATGGAAGTCCTTCCTTTCCTATGACCCTGCCAGCAGTCAGTGTTACAGATCTTTTACATTTTAGACAATCTGGTGGGTATAAAGTGTTATCTCACTATTAGTTCAATATGCTCTTGGCAAATTTGAGGATCCCTCCGTGTTCCCTGGCCACTTCGATGTTTTTCTATGTGCTGTCCATGCATGTCCTTTGCCCATTTTCCTATTGGTTTTCTCTTGTCACAATATAGTCAATCATTGACTATCATAAAAATTAAATCTATTATCTGAATTATATATATTTTATCCAAATCTATCATGGTCTTATTTTTATGCTATATTTGCCAAAAAGTTATAACTTATACAGTCAAATATATGTTTTTTTTTTTTCTCTCAGAGTTTTTGGTTTCTCAGTTTTTATTAGAAAGATTTACCTGTGTCCATATAGCACATATAACCTACTGGATTTTCTTGAAAGAGCTTTGCTTTACTTTACCTTTTACATTTTTCACTCATATATTTTTACTATATCATTGAAAATGCAATAAAATTGGGATCCAAAAAGACAGTGATTTGAACACAATGGCTTTATAGAAATCTAATAATTGTTAAATCCCCTGCCCAGTTTCTAGTTATTTTTTCCTAAATCACAAGTCTTTTCTTTGGTATTTATTTTTTTCCTCTAAAATCTCCAATATCGCTTTATCCAATTACCAAAAGCAAACCAAAAAAAAAAATCTATCTTGTGATATTAAATGAAATACACACACACACACACACACACACACACACACACACACACACACACACACACTTTGGGGAACCTAATACTTTTATGGCAATGAGTCTTCCCATCCAGGATTATAGTACATCTTTCATATCTTCATTTCTCCTTTTGCATACTTTAGTATGACTTTGTTGTTTAACTTCTTTTTTATTACATATACTTGTATTTCACTATTTTAAATACATTTTTCCATTCCTATTCTAATTCCTAGAGTACAGAAGAGCTAATGATGTTTATTAGATACCTTTGGGCTTTCTAGGTTTCATATCTGCAAGAGTAGATAGTTTTACCTCTTCTTTTCCAATGTTTATTCCAGTTTTCAAACTTGTTGCCATAGAGTTTTATATTGTATATTATTTTAATACTTCATACTTTCAGCCATTTTAATATTTGTTCTTTCTGCTTCCTGCTGTTTTATAATTTTGCTTTTCTTTCTTTTTAAAAAGTCAAGCTTATTGGCAAGTGTGTTCAAATGTGTAGTTGTTTTAATATAACAGGGGTTTAAATTTATTCGCATGTGCTACTACTTGATTCCTGATCCATTAATTTAGCTTTTACCTTTATCAGTCTCTCTACATTTTCTTCTAAGTTCTTAGGATGAAGATTTAGTTCAATTCTCATCCCAAGTCCTTCACAAGGAAGGAATTTTGACTTCAGAAATGTTCAGCTAGTTTCACAGGATCCTGAAGTTCTCCTCATGGCTTTCAAGATAGTAATTTATCTAGTTCCTCTTTGAGCTAAATGTCTTCTAAGGATTTCTTAATTTTCAAGTAGACCTCTTTTAATAATTTTTTTCTTATTTATTGAGTTGTGATCAGATAATATAAATGAAGTCTTTACCTTTTGGATTTGCTGAGGTTTTCTTTGTAGTCATGTACATTATTAATCTTTTAAAAATGCTCTGCAGATATGTGAAAAAGGATGAAAATTTTCTGAATAAGGAATATTGGGACTTGCTTATTTATTGTGTTAGAAAGAAGCATTGTACATCCATTAAAAGTAAAGGCTTCACACAGGTGTGGTCGTACGCACCTGCAGTCCCAGCTATTCAGGAAGCTGAGGCAGGTGGATCACTTGAGACACATTTGAGGCCAAGCCTGGGAAACATAGCAAAACACACTTCCCAAACAAGCAAAAAGGAAAGACTTCAGAGAAAATGTCTACTTTCAAACCTTGACTTTACCATGTGACTTTGAGCACATTTATAAATATGTGAATAATAATATCAGACTCCTAGGATTGTTGTAAAGATCAAAATATTTAACATTTTAATTACTAAACATAAGGTGTTTAGAATAGGAATTAGTACATTGAAAATGCTATGTAGTTACTATATAGATAAAAAGAATTAGTCGATTCCTTCTTTCTTTCTACAGAACTTTCCAATATAATCCAGAGCCACTGTAGGGTTTTTGGTGTTTTTGAGGATGCTCTGTGGGTTAAAACATTATTCTGGTACCATTTTTCTTTTGGTTAAGTTTTAAGTTGTTGATAATTTTTTTTTTTTTTTTCGGTACTGGGGATTGAACTCAGGGGCATTCTACCTCTGAGCTACACCCCCAGCCCTTTTTTTTTTTTTTATTCTTCATTTTGAAACCGAGTCTTACTAAGTTGCGGAATGCCTCACTAGGTAGCTGAGGCTGGCCGCGAACCTGGATCATCCGGTCTCAGCCTCCCAAATGCTGGGATTACAAGTGTGCACCACCACGCCCGGCTCTGTTGATAAATTTTAGAAAATACATCTTATTTACCTTTTCCCCCCTCATATTTCTAATGTTCATCTTACTTCCTTAAATTTTTCTTATTGTATGTATGTATGTATTTAGTATGTATTTTGTACAGCAATTGAACCTAGGGGCATTCTACCACCAAGCTACACCCTTAGACCTTTGTATATTTTATTTTGAAACAGAGTCTTGCTGAGTTGCTGGAGCTGACCTCAAATCTGTGATCCTCCTGTCTCAGCCTCCCAAGTAGTGGGATTACAGGCATGCACCACCATGCCTGACTTTTCTTAACCTTTTTTACTTTTTGTCTTCCCCTTTACTGCACTTAAATGTTTTCTGTTGTTTATTAAACTTGCTCCCACTCTTTCTTGACCAAGTTGTCTTTTTCCCCCCAGTCAAATGTAATTAGCCATTCTTAATATATTTTAGAATGTTATATTCTTTCAAAGTAGTTTAGGGAAGATAAGGTGACCTGTGAAATCATATTGGATTAGAGATATATACCCAAAGTACTTTTAAGCATTCTGAGTTCCACAGTCCATCCATTTTTACCATTTCCAGTGTTCATTTCTTTATGTAGATCTAGGCTTCTGTCTGATAGCATATTTCCTCTGCCTAAAGTACTTTAAGATTTCTTGCACTGCATATCTGCTGGTAATAAATGTTCCCAGTTTTTGTCCAAAAATGTCTTAATTTCCTTTCATATTTGAAAGATTCATTGAGTGCAGAATTTCAGCTTACAGTTTTTCTCCTCTTCAACACTTCAAAGATGCTTCTCAGTAGGATTCAGGCACAGTGGCATCCACTTATAATCCCAGCCACTCTGGAGTCTTAAGGTAGGAGGATCACAAGTTCAAGGCCAGTTTGGGCAACTTAGTCAGATGCTGTCTTGAAATAAAATAAAAGGGAGAGGAGGTGTGTAGCTCTGTGATGGAGCACTTGCCTAGCATGTGCAAGACCTTGGGTTCAATCCCTAGTATTTGGTGGAAAAAAAATTTTTTTTTCTTCAATAGGCTTTGACTTTCATACTTTGAGAAGAAAACTCTGCTGTCATTCTTTTTGTTTCTCTGATTATACTATGTCCTATTTTCTCTGGATTTATTATTTTCTCTCCAATTTCAGTTTTTAACAGTTTAAATGTGATGTGTTTAAGAGTATATTGTTTTTATGGGGTGGAGAAGCAGAGATTAATCCTGCCTGGTGTTCTCTCAGGAAATGTTCAGTGAATCAAGGATGGATTTTGTCTTGATGTCTTTTGTTATGAGCATCTGGTGTGGTCCATGAAGAAGAACTTGTGAGTGGCTTTCCCTTGTGTCCAGTGGGATGGGCGAAGCTATTGCCTCAAAAGAGAAGAGACACACAGACTAGAACTGAGAGGGAAAGGACGCTTGTGCCTTAAGTCAGAAACACTCGGTTAATCTGGAAGGGGAGTTCAGATGCACAGAAGACAGCATGTCACTCTCCCTGGAACTCAGACCATGCACAGTATTCTCTTTCCCAGTTTCCTGGCCCAGCACATTCTTTTCTTGGAAGAAGTAGCCTGTGAACTGCGATCCCCACCCAAAAGGCTCACCCTCAATCCAGCATGAGCAGGAATCTTTAGTCTTGGGGAATTTACTTACTGGTTCATTACATGAAAGACAATCTAGCCTGTCTCTGACTTTTGACTCATATCATAATTTGTTTTTGATTACAAGAAACAAATTAAGCCTAAGTACATTTCAGACAGCAGGTATGCCTTTGCACATCCTCTGAAGGTCTAGTTAAAACTTGGCCTGAACTTCAATACCACCATGCCCTCTGAGGTAATTCAGATCTTCACTATGGTTTCAGTGAGTTCCAGGGCTAGTTCCTTTTCCTTCGTCCTGCCTTTGTAGTCCCACCTCAGCATGGCCTCTGCTTCTTTTCCACCTAGCTTTTAAGTCTAGAAAGTTCATCAGTTTTCCCCAAACAGTCTTTTTACCTCAAGCATCTTGTAAGGAGAAAAACTTTAATGACAGGTCACTTTTCACTTGGTCTGTTTGCTTTTTCTTCAAACACACTCCAATTTAAGGAACACATACTATGCCTGTGATAAGAGAACACATATCTTCAGAATGCCTCGGCTTTAGCTTCTAGAGTACGTCTGGTGGGGTAGTGCAAAAACAGTAATGTAAACTCTCTCCTATAAAGGGTAGAATAAAAATCAGCAGCTCATCAGCAACTTTGAATGGACATAGTATCAATTTGATAACTCTCCCTCCATCAACTTCATGGAACAACAAATAGATTTAGGTAGTTCCCCTTGTTCCTATACCACCACCATCTATAAGATTTATTACTATGGCCAGACATGGTGGCATATGCCTGTAATCCCAGTACTTAGGAGGCTCAAACAGGAGGATTGCTGGCTCAGTAACTTAGTGAGACCTTGTTTCAAAAATTTTAAAAAGTAATTTTAAAAAGGAGGAGCTTGGGTGTATAGCTCAGAGGTAGAATGTCCGTGGGTTCACTCCCCAACACCAAACAGAAAAGAAAAGAAATCGTGACTGTCCGATGGCTCTGTGGAGCAAGGCCATCAGAAATCAGCTATTTTTTGTCTGTGGGAACATTCTCAAATACTCCAGGCAATACGGTAGCCCACATAATTGCAGGTGGTTTTCACAGTATTTAACAACCAGTAGAGCCTAGGCATCAACAATTCAGACCAGAGGTCAGAAGGAGATAAGCGGTCAGAACCACAGAGGCACCGGCTGTGTATCCACCCTGCCTGTAATTCAGCTCTGCTAATTCTCGTCATTTTGTACCCAAAACCTCACTTTGTCTTCCCTTCTCCAACTATATTTTGTTCATTTTTGCATTCACCAAATGCAGACATTATTGATCTCTTTTTTTTTTTTTTTTTTTTTTTTTCATGTGCTGGGAACCATAAGCACAGAAATGAGTCATTCCTCAAATGCAGTGAGGAGTCTGTGATCCTGAGGTGGCCCCACAGCTACTGTCAAGTCCTGCACAACCAGGGCCAGCAGGGCCAGGGTTGGTTTACGCCAACTTAGCAGTGTGACATGGCAGTGCTCCAAGCATTAGAAAACCACTTCCCTTGATCATTATGAGCTTCACTGATCAGAGCATCATGTGATTTTAGAATCTGACACCCTGGGAAGGATATTGTTTAAAAGAGAGCGAGGAGGCGGAGGAGAGAAACTAAGGCCCAGGCAAGTGATGAGTTGTCCATCACATTCATTGTTTCTGCCAGTTTTGCCCTTTTCCTTTCCTTATCTAGCCTCAAAAGCAGTCTCAAAGCTTCATGCTTACTACCAGGGCTAAGGTGAACTTGAAATGGTAAGAAAGCTGTCAATTTTCTAGGCTATCAGGTGTATTTACCCTGCTTTAAAATAGAGCAAATGACTTATCAGGAAGAGAGCTGATGACCCTTTGATGAGCTGATGAGCTAGGAGTGTTCCACCTAACTAATCTTTCCTCTTTCTCTTTTCACTGGCCTTGGCTTTGAATTGCAGCCCAATGGCTCTTCCAGCCTTCCTCGGCCCATACCCCATGTCGCCGTACAGGTGTCTTCCCTAGCCAAGTCCTTACAGACCTAATCTCCTGTAGATATAGCAGAGCTCCCTGTCACACTTGGCTGCATCCCTGTGTCACTGCAGAGGAGAGCTTCTTTCCACTACTCTGGGCATGTGCATTGATAGACCTGAGTTTCTATTTGTTTTGTTTGTTAGTTGGTTGGCACCAAGTACTGAACCCAGAAGCATTCTAACTCTGAGCTACACCCCAGCCTCATTTTTATTTTTTAAATTTTGAAACAGGGTCTTGCTAAGTTGCCAAGGCTGGTCTCAAACCTGCGATCAGCCTCCCAAGTACTGGGATTACAAGCATGCACCACCGTACCCGGCTCTGAGTTTCTGTTTCTTACTCTATCATTCTAGTGGAATCCTAGTGCTTCCTGATGAGGAACTGCTTCTGCTTTTCTATGAAATCTCATGCGATCACTTTCAGGGGAGGACTATGGTGCTGACAGACATCAGCCATTTAAGCGTAGATGGTACAGGTTCTACAGAGTGGGATGATTTGTAGGCATGGGTAAGGGGGACAGGGAGAAACCGTGGTAATTAGTTGGGAGAGTTTGGCTTAGGCTGACTGTCAGCTTGGGACTGTCAGTGACCCCTGACATGCAGTTCCTAGCACCTTCATCCAGGAGAAGACGCTGCCTTGCAATGAGTTGAAGGGACCAGGAACCTCAGGAAACTTCTCCCAACGTCGGGTTCCAAGGAGCTCGTGTGCACAGCTGCCCCTGGGGGACAGAGATGAGGAGGCAACATCTCTGGCACAAATGCTGCTCTCTCTGCCCAAATCCCATGACCACATGGCACTGAAGAGTAAGGACCCCAGGTGCACCTGCTCGCTGCTGCACTCTCATGGGGGTCATGACTGCTGCAAGCTGTAGGTGGGTGGAAGGAACCTGATGGTGCCGGTCCAGGTCCAGCCTGGCCACTTAGAAGGACTTTCGGTTACCCTGGGGAGGCAATTTAGTGAGAGTTACCCAATGTGAGGGCAGGAGTGCACGGGTGGCAGGACTTGTCAGGGCTGCACGTCCAGTCCACCTCCTGGGAAGCCACAGGGAAAGTGGGTGAGGAGGGGACTATGCTACCTTAGGGGGACAGTCGTGACTGGAAGAACCAGTCTGGCCACCCTGGGCTGATGGCTGGCACTGATACTGACAAAGACTAAAATTAAGACATCGCCAACAGGGAACTTGGAAGTCTGGGGCCTGTACTGACGGGGCTGGTTAATAACACTGTTCCCAGCTCTTACCCTCCATACATATTCATTGGACTGAGCCGAATGGTTTTGAATACAAAAGACAAGCTTCTCAGTGGTTCTCCCATCCTGGGAGGATCGAGTTCCTGCTCTCTCACCTGTGCTGCGGATCCTCGATCACAGTTACAGTCTCCATTTCCAATTCAGGATTAGAAGAGCTACTCAGTAATGGGGGGACTCCTGAGAAGGCTCATGATAATAACACCCCGCATTCTCATATGGCAAAGGACTGTAGCAGAGAAAGTATTCATTACTCTGGACCGGAAGTTCAGCTTCCACACCGACTCAGGGAGGCCATGGCCGCTCCTGGGCCCAGCATTACCAGAAACAGACGTGGACAAGCCCTCCCTCCACATTGCCTGAGTCCACACCCGCTGCTCCACCTCGCTGTGGCTTGACGGCCACCAGGAAGCCTGACCCTGTTTACCCAAGACACCTCACCATGGATTACTGACAGGCAACCGTGAAGAATTCACCTCTGAGAGGGGCTAAGAAGAGAGGTCACATGTCCAGCTTCATTCTCCAAGGTAAAAAGGAGTGCCTCCCTGTGCTCATGATTTGAGAAAAGCCAAATGAACCTCCCTTTGCAGAGACTCTCTTGCTCAGGATCTGATTGAAAGGCAGTCTCCCACCAATGGTGAGTGGCTTTCATGATTCTCTCTTTCTTAGAATCTTTGACTTGAGAGGGCTAGAGGATGAGCTCCTTGGCCACGACCGCTGTTTTGAAGGACTTGCCCTTTCTTGGATGGAAGCGAAAATTCACTGGAAGTAAAACACTTCCCCTCAAAGAAAGCTGGCTTCTCCTGTATTTCTCAGGCCCCTGTAGGCCAGCAGCACAGTTCCCCTCTTGCTTTTGCTCTTTCTACTATATCCCCTACTGGGACATGATGTGTGTATGTATCTCTAAGTCACTTTATGAATTTCCAACCCCCCTGGGAAAATATTTGAAGAATTTGTGCCCTTAAGCGTAGATGGTGCCCTCTATTAGTATAAAATGGATGGTCAATGTGAGGAAAGTGGTAATTTGTTCTTTTCTACTGAGCACTGAATATTCAGAAATAGAACTAAAAAGTATTTAAGTTACAAAGCACTTAACAAGCTTACAAGGTTTGGGGTGGGGACCTTTTAAAGGAGGTCTACTGAGCTGCCAACTTGACCTTAAGGGACTTTAAATTCACCTCAGTCTCTACAGATGTTACTGTCATCAGGAAAGAGCACAAATCGTTTTCAAATTCTTGCCAAGGTGCCAGCCAGCTTGCTCTGACTGTGGGCATAAAACAGAACAACTCTGAGACATACCTGCTCTTCGTACCCACTCATAGCACCTGCCTTTCACACTGAGCCATAAAGAGCTTAGGTCTTCTGAGGCGGGACACATCAAATTCAGAAGCCTATGTAGGTCCTGGTTCCTATGAGCTTCCCTTTCGGCCTGACCCTGCTTGGCTCAGGGACAAGGCAGGAATTTGGGGGACCCTGGGATGATTATGGGCTCTCTAGTCCAGCGGCACTGCACTCAAAGATTTACTAGCTGGGTGAACTCGGGCAAGTTCTTTTTAACAAGGTGGAGTCTTTAAATTAGAAGAAACCAGCTGGCCTCCCTGTCTCCTGTAACTACACCTGTAACATTCCTTCATCTTGGCAATTTCCACCTTGCACTTTAATTGCTTGTCTCTAACTCCGTTTCCCCAGTGACTATTCAAGTTCCTTCAAGGAAGAGATTCTTTTCATCTTTGACACTGACTAACCAATTGAAGATGTTCAATAAATTTGTTGTATAAATGAATGAATGAGTAACGGCTAGATTGTTGTGCATTATTGTGAAAATTAAGTGTGTTAGAATTAGCTCCTATCCCAAAGCGTACAGGCCCTTGGAAAAAGGAAGGGAAGACTCAAGATTTACTGAACAATATCTACTACTTCTATTGCTTTCCTTGTCTTATATTCATCTTTAGTTTTTTTAACTAAAATTTATCGAAGACCTTTCTATGTCCCTTCCAGGCACTGGACTAAGCCCTGAAATTATAGAAAATGTCATGCTCCTTACCTTATAGTCTAGAGAGGAGATAATCTTTTAAAAAGTTACAAGCAGTAATATAACTGTAAGAATACCATACATAGAAAGCACAGAAGAGGAAAGTCAGGAAAGATTCCATAAAGGAGAGAGCATCAGAGCTGAGCCCTGAGATGAAGTAGGAGTCTCTCAGGCTGAAGAAGGACTAATACACCTGACAGTCTGGTATTGAGCCTTAGGTCAGCCTGCAACCAACCAGACATGTAAGACAAGTTATTTTACCTCTCATAGGTTTGGTTTCTTCATATGTTGAGTACAGTTAGCCTATGGGGTTTCTGCCAGCACTTGGTAAGATAGGTAGAGTGGAAACATCCATGCAGGTAATGGTAAGTGGGCTACATGAGAATGCTGGGTGGGTAAGAGTCTGGAAGCGAGAGATCCTGGTTGCTATGGAAACAACCAACAATCAGGGTTTTGGGGGTACCCTGGGGGATCCCAATGAACCGTGCCCCTCTTCCCCATCTGGATTCATGCAAACTTAAGAAGAATTTAAGAGTCATTATGGAGGCCAAAGCATCACCTTTGAAATGGTAATGGCTAAATTGGAGAAAAGGCTTGGAGCAAGGGAAACAGCCAGTCTGTGCCACGACAGGGCAGCTGCCAAACAAGAAAGAGGAAAGGCACAGTTCATGAAACAACAGAGGGAAACTTTAGTTTATTCCCTAGATGGAAAAAAGAGGAGCAAAACCTAGCTTGCTAAGCTCTTCTTCCCCAGTTTACCAGTCATGGCCTCCCAGGGCAGAGGGAGCAAAGGGTGGGGCGTGGTCAGAGTGTGCTTAGGAAGCCGTTTCATGGCAATGGGGACAAGAGGGGAGGGTGCCCCTCTAACACAGTGTTACCAGGACATGAGGCTGGGAGTGGGTGCCACTCTGTGCCTGAAAGGGATTAGGAGATGTGGATGTGGTTGAAGAGGCAGGCGGGGGACAGATCATGAAGATCCACACATCATAGGCAAGGCAAGGGACTGAGAGTAAATGACCTCCAAGAGGGAAGAAGAGGGCTGAGAAGGAATATCCATCCAAACATGGCCGAGGAGAGTGGCCATCTTCACAACACGCATATATACACTATGGCACTGGTCCCCGGGCTTGCAGGGTGAGTGAGGGCTGGTGATGTGGCTTTGCCAAGTCCTCAGGAAGCTGAGGGTGCTAGAGAGGAGGTGAGATCTGGGCTAGTTCGGCCTGAAATGAACACAGTGGGGAAGGGGTAATTTGGGGTAGCTTCCATGAGTTCAGGAACCACACAGCATGATCAATTCAGAGGAGAAGGTAAAGTTTGAGTAAGTGAGCAAAAAACCCAACTGGGTAAGAGGACAGTAAAGAGTTGCATTCTCAGATTTTTTTGAGATGGGAGCTTTTGGGGTGATAACCAGATCCAAGGAGTGAGCCCAGGGATGGACCACTCAAGAGGAGTAGAGGTAAATGTCATTGTTGTTACAGTTGAGGAGGTTGAGGATGCTTGAGGAATCACCTGTTAGGAAATGGAAGCCCTTAGACTGGGGTCAAAGTTAACAGAGAAGAGATATTTTACATCTTTGACATATGAAAGTAGCCATATATGAAGGAACTAAAAAGAAACAAAAACTTGACAAACTTCAAAGCAGCAACCGCCATCATCAAAATATTCCTTGAGTATAACTCACCTGGTTCATGTGAAGATGGGGATCATGTAGACATAAAGATATTCACAGCTGTCACGAGATACAGAATCTTTTTTTTCCTACAAAAGAAGAGTATGTGAACTACAGTTTGCATAGTAAACCTTCACAAATGTGTGCTGTCTTTAATAACTGATTCAATTCTAATTTCCCTTACATACTCCCTCTCCTCCCCCAAACCCCCAAATCAGACAAATGTCTCCTCTCAAGCTGTAGACCCCTAGGGTACTCTAGAGGCACATCTGTAAACCAGGCATCACAGGGCTGTGAGTTTGTGAGAGAAACGGAATCGTCCTGTAGCTACAGAACCAGATGGTATCTATCACATCAGCTGATATTTGTGATTACTGCTATTATTTCCTATAATTGCCCTTCTGAGATCTGTTCATTTGCATCATGCTAAGCACATGTAATTAGCCAATGAAAGATTTGGAGCAGAGCTAGTTTACAAAAGAAAAAATTGAGGCCTATGTGATGCAATATATATATATATATATATATATATATATATATATATATATATATAAATTTCACAATGCTGAATGCCTTCAGAAATTATATAGCTAAGGCCTTTTCTAGAGACAGCTTTTATTAAAATCAGATGAAATACTTTCATTTTTGTTGTGGCATTCTGTCATCTTAGACAACTCAACGACTATGCTTGGGGCATGGGGTAGGGAGCAAAACAGAGGCAAAGTCATTCTCCAAATGGCAAGGAAGGTACAGTCTTAGAGGTTCATTGCCAGAAGGAATCCTTGAGGATGCCAACCTTCATTCTGGGGATCTAGAAGTAAAGAACTTTGGAAACAGACCTCTCCCTCCCCTTACATTTCCCTGTCAAGATCCATAAAAGCATTCAAATGAATCAAAAAGCCCAAGTGAGCTGGCTGCTTAACTAGATAGGCCCAGCCTTGAGTCCAGGGAGCTCTCTAATGCTTCCCACCTGCCTCTCCAAAGAGCAACGTTTCCAGGATATAGTGGCAGCAGAGGAGGCCTGTCTCAAAGAGAAAAGAAGACCACTGGGGAGCAGAAATGGCTCATGGAAGGTTAGCTCAACACTGAAAACAATGTCACTCTCAAGAAATAACCACAAGACCCTCCCTCCATCCCTCCCTCCTTCCTTTCTCTTCTCCCTCCCTCTCTCCTTTCTTCCTTCTCTTCTTTCCACCTTCCTTCTTTTCTTCCTGAGAAAAGCAGCAATATGAAGACATGAAGCAGTCAGGCCTCGAGGCTCTTGGTAATCTAGTCCCATCTTACCCATCCAGGTTTAGCACCTAGTGGATCCTCTTCATTCAAGCAGGGCAAGCATCTCCTTGCTGCGCCCCCAACCCACACAGCTCTCATCTTTCCGGTTCCTCCCTGGCCTTTGCCCTGCCTGTCTTCTCCACCATCTTTCCAAGTCCTTCAAGGTCCGATTCCTGTTCCTTTCCTCCTGCAGTCTTCCTGGATGGCAGCTGCAGTGCCCATCTTTTCCCCTTCTTGCTCATCCCTATCACTTACTGCCAAACGAGGGATGAAAAGTAGTTTGATCTCTGGGGTTAATATCCACAGCCAGTGTGCTTGGAGATACAGCTGAGTAATTCTGATGTTACCACTGAGCTCCAGAGCACTGTGGTCTTTTAGCAATGACAATGGAGCCATGTGGGGAAGGGCAAGGAGCAGCCAGTGTACGGCTGATATTTGCCGGCCCTAGTCTAAGCCATTTATTCTGGTTTCTAATGGAACTTCATTTCACATCATCTCATATTGCCCAGCGGTATGCAGATGTTGTGATCTCATGGCTGTTCTGGTAGGACTTTCAGATTTTGAAGAGACAGACTGCTAAAGTTAGAGAAACGACCTTCTCTAAAAGATGTCACAGAGATTTACAATTGGTCATTGTTGAGTGACCTCTAAAGCTGGCCTTACTTCTTTGGATTGGTTTGATGGGTTCCAAAAAGATGTTTTCAAGAATGTTCCAGGATTGATGAGTTTCCTGGTGTTTCTCATAAAGAAATGTATATGCATACATGTATGTTCTATGTATACATGTATACTCACTTTTTTTTTTTTGCAGTACTGGGAATTGAACTCAAGGGCATTCTACCTCCAAGCTACATCCCAGCCCTATTTTTTATTCTTTATTTTGAAACAGCATCTCACTAAGTTGCGGAATGCCTCATGAGGTAGCTGAGGCTGACCTCAAACCCAGATCCTCGGGTCTCAGCCTCCCAAATGCTGGGATTACAAGCGTGCACCACCATGCCCGGCTTATACTCCCTGTTTAAAGCAAATTACTCATTTATTTGCAATGGAAGACATTCCTTCCCAGAAAGGACACTCTGTAAGGCTACTCCTATAAGGCACTTCCTTTTGAATGATGGGTAGGTAAGAAGCTGAAGTGTTCCAGACCTTATCCAGGGGGCATCCAATCAGAACCTTCCCATTCTCCCCAGTGTTTAAAACTGCTCTGGCCCTGCCACTTGCCAGGGGAGGGGCTTAGGCAAGTTCTCAGCTGGTCTAGGCCCCAGCTATAGAACACAAAGGGAACTAGGACCAGCCTTAGGAGGTGGTTTAAAATGCTTAGAACAGTAAAAAGCACCTGCAAAGGACTTCATGTAACTTTTATGATTATTATCTTTGCCTTTTCCCCAATACTTTAGAAATATAATTTCCATGATAATCTAAAAACTAATAGAATAACAAAGCCCGTGTTGATTTCTCTAGCCTTTGAAAATGATTCTAAACCCAGGAGCACCAAGAAGCCCCTCACTTGGACGGCTGATGTGGCCCCTCTTCCTACATACACGGTGCCTGGGCCTTAGCTCCACTCCATGTTTATTGCTTATTCTCGATTTTCTTTCTTTTCCTTCCTTCTCTTTCATTAGACTATATGTACAGATGGCTGTGTTTTAAAATACAAGTGAAACCCCATAGACTCGAGGCCTTTTCGCGAAGTTTTCTGAACTGTTACTTCCTGCAAATTAATATCCCCTGCATCCATTGCCACGACCCTAAGCCTGATTCCCAAGTCTGATCCATCCCTTTGACACAGGTAAGGCGTGATTGACATCAGACGGGGGCAGGGCCTTCTGGAGGCGTGTCCTTGTAAAAGATTTTTCTGGTGGGTAGGTTCGCATGCCCTTCCCCCTAGGACGGTGGTCCTGGGAAAAGAGAAACCTTTGTCTTGGTGGGCTGATCCTTTTTCCCCAAAGTCCTGCAAGTTAAAGGTTTCCTTGCCTTTTTTTTTTCTCCCCCCCTTTGGCTGTTTTGCTTTGCATAATAAAGGCGCAGCCACACCTAACTTAGTTTCTATTGGTAAAGGCGTGAATAATTTTTTTTTTTTAAACTTCCAACTCTCCCAGCAGCTCCTGAAGCTCCCAGGTGGGAAAGGCGGTTGCAGCCGGTCTGGGGAGGCTAGGGGAGGGCCGCCAGCCGGCTCGCAGGTGGAAAACCTGGGCCACCCGGCACCCGTGCGGGACTCGAATTTCTCTTCCCCTCCCCCTCCCTGTCCCAAGGCTTTACAAGCTTGAATGGCCGGCGGAGGCCCACGTAAAGGCCCAGGGGATGGGCTCAAGGTCCCTTTTCTTTCCCCGCTCCTAGTTTTCCTTCATCCCCCTCCGGCAGCTCAAAAGCCAACCTAAACTGTACACTGTTAGAACGTGTGGAGCCCAAGCGCGTCCAAGACCGGGAGGAGGGGGAAGGGGAGACCAGAGAAGGAGGGGAGAGGGAGAGGGGGGTGTGAATTTCAACATTTATTTTCTTGAAGGAAAAAAAAAGAAAAACTGGGGAGGGGCAAACAGTCCTTCCTCCTGGGAGGAAGAATCCCGGTTTCCCCAGGTAGCACATTCCAGAGAGTGAATTGTCCAGCAATTGTCCAGCCATGCTGGACGCGGTCATGGAAACAGACAAGGATTCTACAGGGTGATAGGACTTGTTTACAGTCCTCGCAAGATGCCAGCGGGCTTAACCATCAGGATTCCTCACCGCGGGCCGGAGCTCAGGTGCCGGCTGAGTCGGAGCGTCAGCCTCTGTCTCCTGCTAGAAAGGCTGAAGCAGCAGTGACCGGCGCAGGGTCACACCGAGCCTGGGACAGAAATAACTCTGACTCCTCTTTCCTGGCTCTCACAGCAGACAACATGGCCTTATTACTGCGCTATCATTCGAATCTGAATCATTGAATAGGCTGCTAATTGCAGGCCTAGGCGAACAGTAACCACCGTGTGACTCTAACTGCCCAGCAAGCCCAGGTAGGAATGACTGAAGTTAGACAATTTCCCCAACATGGAATTAAAATGCGCGGTTGCGGGGTTGGGGAGTAGGGGACAGGGAAAAGTGTTTGAAAATGACTTTCAAACTGCTGGTGAGTGTCATACTTAGATTTTTTTTTTTTAAGCCATGTGTTTGACATGTCACTTCCGATTTGTCATGAAACCGGAACAGAGAAGTACTGGGGATTTAAGTGGTTGCCATTCGAAAAGGCTTTGGGGAGCAGGATATGGTGGCACATGCCTGTAATCCTGGTACTTGGGAGGCTGAGATAGGAGGGTTGTAGGTTAAAGGCCAGCTTCAGCAATATAGCAAGACTCTCAGCAACCTAGCAAGACCTTGTTTCAAAATAAAAACTAAAATAGGACTGGGGGTGTAGCTTGGAGGTAGAATGCCCCTGGGTTCAATCACACACAACAGACACAGACACACACACACACACACACACACACACACACACACACACACACACATAGCTTTGGGAGCTAAATCTCATATTTCTAAGCAGTCAATCTTCTTGCTCTTTCTTTTTATGCTCACAAAATTACCCTCTCATGTCATGGCTTAATCCATTTTGTCCCATCGTCCCAGAGGTAGAACACCCGTAAAAACTGAAATTGAGCAACAGATTTGCCGCTTACGGTAACTTCAAGATAATTATTATGTTGGCAGAATTGAGAATTTGGGACTCAATGGGTTAAACTTCCCTTTTAGCATCTCTGTTGGCAGCTGCATAGGGTGGGGAGGGCTTGGAAAACAACCAGGCATATAAGTCCAGAGCTGTACACGGGGCTGGACACGTGCTGGGCTCAGGAAAGAAAGTAAATTCCACCTGGCAAATTGCTCTAACTGAATCATTTGTCCTCTAAGGGACGCCACCTACCTGGTCGCAGGTATTCAGGTAAATGACAGGTGGGCGGGACCTACTGACTGGTTCAGTCTCTAAGGTCTCAGCAATGCTTTATCAGTCCTGGCTCCCGTGATGTCACGCATTTCCTGCTCTGGGCCAACCAGTGCTCTCCTTCCTTCCTCCAGGCACCTGTACACCAAACTTGAGGCTGGTCACAGCTCAGGAAGCCCAAGAAGCTGCTGGGTCCAGCCACAGGGCTGAGAGCTGCCCTGTCACTGCTATTTTGAGAACCCAAGACAGACACTTTGAAAAGGTGAGCTGAGACTTCATTTTCCTCTTTTTGATATTTAGACCACTGGCTCCCTTAAGGGATCTGAATGGGGGAATTTGAATGAAAAATATAAGCTGAGTGAATGCCTTAGCCGGGGTGAAGTTCTTTCTAAGAGCAAAGGATGCCCTTGACACTCTGGTTGCAGAGTAAAGTTTCTCAGGCCAGATATTTAATCCTTTTTGTTTCTTATAATCATTAATCTAACCTATACTTGTCTGTGAAATTGGTCTGAATCTTTTAAAACCCTAGAAAAGAGTGAAGATATCCTTTGAAACTTAGCACAGAAGTACAAATGTGTTCAACCCTTTTAATGGGGCCCGTGAGGCCCCAGGGCCAATAAAATTCAGAGTTGCCTTATTTTTGCCCTCTTTTGTCTTACTTTCTGCTTTCATTTCAACAGAAGCAATTTAGATCTAACTCTGTGCAGCATCCCCAGATATTTTTTTTGTTTTGTTTTGGGGGGATACCTCAGGAAGTCTGTTTCCCAGACAGGTAAATTCTGTTGCCCTCTTCAAAATGCCTCTCCCCAGTCTGCCTGTCTCTTCTCTAGAAAGGTCTTCCTCTTTCTTTGCTCTTTGTTGATCACTCTTTTCAAAAGCATTTTGCGGTCTGGATTAGAATTGTTTACCTTTAGACTCAGACTGGCTGCCAGGTGACCTTTGGTTAAAGTAAAGATTATCCCTTCAAGGCTACAAGAATGTAACTTCAAATCTGATTTTTTTTTTTTTTTTTTTTTTTTTTTTTTGG